>CM042844.1:63520512-63783012 GCA_023653725.1 Bungarus multicinctus
TCATAGTATTTGCTTAAACTTGATGTTGATTGTCAATGGAGGCCTTTCCATCTCCATGGCCTTGATTGGAAGTTGTGTTCCTCTGGCCTTTTCTGAAACATTTCATGTCTCTTGGTTTCTACCACCTTTCAGCAAGAGACAATAATTTCCAGTCCCTCCAAGCCTTGTGAGCTTCCTGGATGAAAGTTAAGACTATTTTTTTTAAATGACTCTCCAGCCCTGATTTTTCTTGCCCTGGATGCTTCAGTAAGCCATTTTTCTTAGCTGAACGCATGTGTGGAAAAGGCTTGGAAATGCCCTTGTTACTATTCATGACAAACCAGCACTCAGTGAACTGATACTGATATCTCAGAAAAGGGGAAACAGCAATCCATTCCTACATCCCAAATTTGGAATCAGATTTTTTGTTTAAGTCTATAGGGTCACCACAGACTATTTATATCAGGGCTACCAGATCTGGGATTTAAAATCCATATGCAATTACTTTATATTACAACATGGCTACTTATGTAGGCTGCCTACCAAACTCGGGAAATCAGGAGCCCAGACAGTTCAAATGAATGTAGGTTTATTGTATGTTAATGCTGTCTACAAGAATCTGAACTATTAACAGTTAAAACAAAATTGGAGGTAGATAAGAGTCAATGGAATTCAAAGTGGGCTGGACATAGATCTCTTGTGGCTGTGAGGGAATAGCAGTCCTACACTGCTAAATGGAATTCAACAGCAGCTTTAAGTTAATAGAAAGATATTGGAGGTCTTTGTACTTGTTAAAATTTAGGCACTAAGCAATAACTATTTTATTAGTCAGGTATTATAAATATATTTATACTTTGGCTGTAATTTATTCATTTATAATGAAATAACCTGTTGATAATGCCTAATATCACCATTTCTGAAATTATAAAAACACTAAATTGGTAATAAGATATCAAAATAGGCGTGATCTAATAATTTTAAAGGGTCATATGTTAAAGCCCTTATAGAAGTATGGTTCTTTCTAATACAAGTGTATAGAACGGTCACATACAGTGGAACCTCCAGTGATGACCGTAATCCATTCTGAGAATTCGGTCATCACTTGATTTGCTCATCACTGGAAGCGCATGCATATAAAAAAAATGGTGTGGCACAGAAGGGGAAATTGATGTGGAAGGGCAAATTGCCACCCTTTGGTTGCCATCTGAGCACCCGTTCATGACCAGAGGTAAGAACTTTTGTTCATCACCCAATTTGCTCATGAACACTTCTGTTCCACTGTATCTGAATTGTATTTCATGTGAACAGTTCTGTGTGCACAGAAATAAGCACATTAACATTTTATGAATTAGAGAACATTTGATGAAGGAAAATATTTTGATGGCACAAAGGGAAACAGAATGGTGATGCAATGGTTAAAATGCAGTATTGCAAGCTAACTCTGCCAACAGCCAGCAGTTTGATCCTGACCAGCTCAAAGTTGACTCAACTTTCCATTCTTGTGAAGTCAGTAAAATGAGGACCCAGATTGTTGGGGGCAATATGATGACTCTGTAAGCTGCTTAGAGAGGACTGTAGAGCACTATGAAGAGGTATATACTGTAAATCTAAATGCTATTGCAATATGAATCTGTCCTAAAATTTAGCATTATAAAGATTCGCTCAAATATTAATATGTGTCTAGTAATTTGACCTGGACTTGGAAATCAGTGTATGCATTTACTATCTAGATCCACAAATCTATGCATGTGTTTTCTGCTTTTTGAAAATTCTTGTTTCTGAATCAGACAAGAGGAAAAAAGAAACTGAGGAATTGAACCTGATACAAACTGGCTTAACTGTACAGTTGTATATATACTATAATAGTGTGAGCCACGTGGTTATGCCCAATACCTATTCTTCTGATTTCCTCCATCCTCACCATCAGCTGAAATCACTCAGGTTTTCATCTGAAAGCAACAATTCCCAGATTCAGATTTCCAAGGAGAAAAGTTATGGGGTGACTTTTATCCAGTCACTATATCTCACTCTAACTTGCCTCACAAGGCTGTTGCTACAAGGATAAAGTGAGAAAGCTTTGGTGCATGTAGGTTTCCAAAGAAAAGTTAGTTGCAAATGAAACATGTCAATATATTTCTTCCTTCCATTAATAGAAGACACAATCTTTCCTGGTCTATGAGCCTGGGATTTCCAGCCTATAACGTGGGAAGAAGTTTATGAGAATTTATACTAGATTACCGTACTAGAAATAAATTAAAAGAGAAATCATTATGGCCCAGACTACACACATGCAAAGAAATTTAGAGGAGAAGATGAAGCCAGCCATCTGTGCTTGAATGGCTTGGAACAAAAGATTCATTAACAGGCTGTTAAGAGACTTCCCAGTTGTTACTAGATGCTTATGTACAGACATATGCTGCATTTCACCCTTAACTTTTGGGGTTTCCTCAGGTTTATCGTATATATACAGTACACCATAGCAAAATATGTTTCCCCAACAGAGAGGTCTAGCATTCTTTTTCATCATCTTCATTGACATTAACAGATATTAATTGGGCCAATATTTTGTGTACAAATGATACTGCTTATTATTGGCCATAAGCAGAAGAATTACTATAGAATCCCAGTGACTTCTTGCTCAAAAATGGAAGCCATTCATAAATCATACATTTATGATTTACTATGAGCTTTCTGAAACCTTACTAATGCTGACTTCTCCAAGTGCATTGCTCTATTTTGCTCCCTGTAGATCAGCCTACCAGTGGTGGGATTCAAATAATTTAACAACTGGTTCTCCCAGGGTCAGGTTGGCTGTTGTGGGAGGCATGGCCCATCCCCATCCTCCAGTTCCCATGCACATGTGGGATGAGTGTTCCGCGAAGGTCAACCTGACCCTTGGTGAACCGGTTGTTAAAGTATCCCCCCCACTGTCAAATTGGACCCTGGGTCCAATAGAGAAATGGGCAATGGAGTGGCTGGTGCGAGGGAAGGAGGAGCATCAGGGAGAAGAAAGAGGGAAAGTGGCCTTGTCCTTTTCTCATGCCAATTGTTCCATTGTTTTTAATTGCAGTGTAGTGCAGTGCCCAGGATCCACTTTGATAGTGGGGGAAGGGTAATTTAGCAACCGGTTTGCCTGAAATAGTGTGAATCAATTGAATCTCACCACTGAGCCCTACCCAATCTAGTGCTTTTAATTGAACTAGAACACAGATTGAAGACGGTGGATATAGATTAGAAAACATAACAAACAGTACCCATGTATTTGTCATGGCTTCTTGGATTAATAGTTAACTGTCACACCACAATCCTGTTTTCTCTTCTACTTTATTCATATTTGTTAATGCAATTTAGAATCCAAATAACTCCAAATGATGGATAGCTTACACTTTAAAAAGTAAGACATGTTTTAAAAATAAGGAAGCAGATCATGTTCATCAAGAAAGTAATTTCTCTGCAATAAGCAAAACATTGTACAGAGGTTCAAACGCTTGGAAGAACAGCCCATTTCTCAGTGACTGTCTGAACTTCATCAAGATGGAAGCGAGACAGATCTTAGGGAGATACTGTTTTAGAGGATAGCTGCCATGCCAGAAATCCAAGAGATCCATGAGCCCCAGCTGCTCCCTAAAAGATCTTGAAGCAAACTCATCAGATTTGCATTGTGGCAGAAGGTGAGATTTGTTTGGTGAACAACTAACTCACTCACTCACTCACTGCAATTTCCCTTTGAACTTTTGGAATCTGTGCAATCCCTTACTTTTATTATAAATAGAAGTCAGGGACTAACATGGGGTGAAAAAAGGATATATACTGTATATATCAGCTGCTTCCAGAAAAGGATCCAATTCAGGACATAAGCAAAGAAGACTGTCTGTTTCATATCTGGTGTCATTTATACCTTATATCTTATAGTCATTAACTTCTTTGACTTTCATTTTTCCACTGTACTGGAATTATATAGAACAGACAGACAACACATTGGCCCTAGTTGAAGGAATGCCATGGTCTTCTAACATATATTAAATTATTAGTGGAGAAATTGCACATATTAATTAATTAATTGATTATTTTTTTAAAAAATGACCATAATCAGATGAACTCTCAAATCAGCACAAATGATTACTTTGTCCACAACATAGTCTTGCAAAGAAAATTAAATTGAAAGAAAATAATTAGCCTAAAATCAATCATATATTGCATGGCTGCATGAGGACTTGAACTCTGGTCTCCTAGTTGAACACACTTATGTTAAAAATATTCCAGTTGGTAAATGTCAACTTTGTGAAACTGTAGTAGAAAAATTGTAGCTATGTACATGTATGAACATGTTTTTTTTTTAAAAAAATAGAATTTTAAGGATAGCTTTCCAGACTTCTGATTTGAGGAATTTGATATCTGTGATCAACAAATGCCAAGACTTTTTATCAGTATTTATATATTTAGTCATTTATATCCAACTGTTCAGTTTTGCTTTACAATATTTAAACTAGTTTGCTGTATTGTGCAGTTTCTCAACTTGTAACTCTATATTTAGTGCTTGTTTTGCTAATCATTCTTCTTTGATTTTTCCCTTTCCCCTTTAATGTTAGTTTATGTATTTGCAAACCGTAACAATAACCACAGCTGATTGACTGTCCATGGAAAGCAAATAAGATGCTGCCAATTTATACATGATAATAACTGGTGCATTTATCATAATTTGACTGCTCAACACTTGATGATATGCAGCTGAGTATATGAAATGCCTCTATTGAAAAACATTCGGTTTGAATTGACATAGGAAAAATCAATCATAGGGCATCAGAAAATCTGGAACAATATTTATGTATGCATGCTCGGTATCACTTAACACTGCAGTTATCAAATGATGGACATGACTTGTTAAATAGTCAATAATTATCTGTTAAATAAAGGTGAATTTTCAGCAGTGAAAATAATGGTAAGAGCAGCATTCTTGGAATCCTCCTAACCAGCCAGAAGAATGAGAAAAGTGAAAACTGTGTTACAGATTTAGCAATAGCACTTATATACCACTTCATAGTGCTTTATAGCCCTCTCTAAGTGTATTGCAGTGTCAGCATATTGCCCCCAACAATCTGGGTCCTCATTTTACCCACCTTGGAAGGATGGAACCTTGAGCTGCTCAGAATCTAACTCCTGGAGTGAGCAGTGAGATAGCCAGCAGTACTACATTCGAATCATTGTGCCACCATGATTCATTTAGCGAATCACTTCCAGAAAAATCTTCCAAAATCCAGAGCATATAGCATTTTTCCCTTACTTTCCCTTTAATATGAATGAATGAATGACGATAAGGGAATGTTAAGATATTTTATCCTCCATATTTGCAATACAACTTCCACCCCAATCTCTACAGCTAAAGCCTTTTCTCAGAATCTGTTGTTCATCAGGACTTATTCATTGTTAAGTGAATCTGGCTTCCCATTTTGCTTATCACAAGGTTGCAAAAGGAAATCACATGTCCAACCTGGACAACACTAGATAACAAACCAGAGATACAAACTGTCAAAACTCTTTGTTGTCATTTAGCAGGTCAATAAATCAAACAGTTCGAGCTACAGTCATGGAATAATAATAGCAATGACTTTTTGAGGCTAGGGCAAAATAAAAAGAAACCAGTGTGTAGAATAACCATTGGCTGATTGTCTCACTATCAGAAAATTTCTCCTTACTTCTAAGTGATTCTCTCCTTGATCAGCTTCCATACATTATTCCTTGTCTGGCCTTCAGGTGCTTTGGAAAATAGTTTGACCCCTTCCTCTTGGTGGCAGCCTTTGAAATACTGGAACATGTTATTGTGTCTCCCCTGGTCCTTCTCTTCACTTGACTAACCATACTGAGTACTTGCAGCCACACATTGTATGTTTTAGACTCCAGTCCCCTAATCATTTTGGTTGTTCTTCTCTGCACTTTTTCTAGTGTGTCAACATCTTTTTTATAGTGTGGTGACTAAAACTGGATGTGGTATTCTAGGTGTGGTCTTATAAGGCTTGCATCATGCATAATACATTATATATTAACTTTCTTACACGATGAAGATTCTTGTGCTATCTTTAAGACAATTGATGTGACATAAGCATTACAAAAGGCTTGTGTTTGTCACATTTGAGGACAGCAGAGTTTATTTTTGCATCAGAGATATATGTGTCTTATGGACACAGCTACCACCCATTTTTAAAGGTCACTGTTGTTGAGGGCAGTTTTAGGAAAAGTAGATCTTGAATAGAGAAATTTCTAGTTTAACCAAATTCTATTTAATTAAAAAAACAAAAACAGAAATTGTAGCCTGTTCTTTAATGTTTCCCTGGTTTGAGAGATAAAGAAAAAAGGAACCCCAAAGATAATTATTCTATTATGTATTATCAGGTCTGGGTGTATAAAGCTTTCACACCAAAACTGTGTTATTTTGCTAACTGCTTGAACATTAAACTGGAACAGAAAGGAATTGCTCACAACTCATATTTTTCATCATTTGGTCATTAAATTGTGATGGATATAAACCTATAAAGTACCTAAACTGAATCTTTTAACAATCCATGAGCAATACTATCATTTTTTTAATGGAACTCGCTGACCGTGCCTTTCTCAGATGCCATTTGTCACTTTCAGTGGGCAATAATCAATAACTTGACTTTGAAATAAATAATATAACAGTTGCAATATATTATCTTTCAGGCTGGCCTTATACTAACCATAAAATAGAGTCTAGAAAGATGAGAACTTTAGGTAAATATTAAAAAAGGAATGGCACTAAAACAAAGAGCTAAATGAGGAAACGTACAGTTGAAGCTGGTACCTTCTTTACTTGTTTAGAACTTTGTCCCCTGTAGAAAGAGAAAGCAAAATCCAGTTCATGACTGAGTTTATATGAAATCATGAGATGCCTTTGGTTTCACCTTAACATGATCTAAGAACTAAACCAACTCTTCATTATTCAACAGACCAACATTAAACAGAATATAGCTTGGCTGATATGGACAAAACATGTAAATTTTGTAAGATCCAATTTGTGTCGGTTGTATACATTTCATTGCACAGGAATTCAGTTTTACAAGATGCTTACATTTTTTGGGTGGGGTGATACATATCATTTGGCTATTGAATCTATCACTTCTTCTCTCTGAATCCTTGAATTCTGTCAGAAATCCTTTGCAAAATTTGGAAAGGGTGTTATGTACAAATGTATCATTTCTCTCCTGAAACAATTTTATTGAAGGATGAATCAAAGTCCTCTTCACAACTTGGATCTGATTTTGAGCATTGAGAAATAACTTTGCTCTGGCATCGGATCTTTGTATAATCAAAGACTAATCTTCTTCATCAGAAGAAGATGTAATGTTACTCAGCCAGATCCCAAAACCCTATGCCGAGGCCATAGGGCCGGTGGGAGTGACGGCCGCGGTAGCGGCTGCGGCGTTGGTGCGGTGGCCGCGGTGGTTTCGGGCCACGACGGGGACGGCGGCGGTGGATGGATCCGCCATTCCCCCTGGTTTCCCCCCGCCGGTGGCAGAGGTGGGGGGGCCCAGGGGCGAGGAGAATGGCAGCTGCGGCGGCGGCGATGTTGGTGCGGCACCCGCGGCGGTTTCAGGCCACGATGAGGATGGCGGCCATTGGATGGAGCCGTCATTCCCCCTTGCCGGTGGCAGAGGTGGGGGGGCCCCGGGGGTGGTCGGGAGGCCTGCCTGGGGCCAGCTGAAGGGGCGATGAAAGCGGCGGCCGTGGTGGCGTTGGTCGGCCATGAGGGTATCGGGCTGCAGCAACAACAGATGAGGAGGACTTCTTCATTTCCCCTGAGCACCCCCACCAGTGACAGAGGTGGGAGAGATCCAGGGGAGCTTGGGATGCCTCACCTGGAGTCGGCTGGAAGGGTCGTTGGGTCTGCTGGATCAAGGACAGTGGTATTGGATGGCCGCGGTGGCAGGGGGCGGCGGTGTTGACGACGGCCATGGACGGTCCCTTCGCTCCCCCTGAGTCCCCCCACCGGTGGCAGAGGTGGGGGAGGACTGGGGGAGACCGGCGAGTGTCATCTGGAACCGGTCGGAGGGGCTGTCGGGACTACAGGGCCGGCGAAGACGGCGACCGCATCTATACTGGGCGGCCACGGCAGGATCGGGCAGCAGCGGTGACAATGGCTGCGGATGGACTCGTTGTTCCCTGTGGTTCCCCCACCAGTGGCAGTGGGGGGGGGACTGGGGGAGGTCAGCGGGTCTTATCTGGAGTGGCTGGACCCAACATCGAATATCTGAGTCGGGACCAGTTGGCCCGCTGCAGTACACATGGACCGAGCTCTACGCCCTTGAGAGTGTGCCCCTCTCCCTGACATGGCCGAAGGGACTATCGAAAGTCCACCTCAAGGACGGGTCTTGGGATTCAGAGAGGTGGCATGGCCATTCCATGAAATGTTTGGGGAGGGGGAGGGGTACTCAACTGTTTCCCTTTATTTTTAGATTTTTAATGGGGTTAGGGAGGGATGCCACGGGTATGGGGAGGGAGGTTGGGAGGAGGGTGAGGGATAGATTTTTAGTGGGGTTAGTGGGTGGGGGGTTTGGGGTTTGGGGTCCGCCAAGCCGGTGAGTACGCCTGGGGGGACCCGAGGGACTGGGGGTTGGGCGTGCAACTAAGGTCAGAACTATCGAGGGTGGACCTTATTGGCACCGTAAGTGGGAGGGGCAGATATGGCAGGGGTAGTGGGTCATATCAGGTTAGGGGATCGCGTGCCCGCTATCTCCAAACGGTAATGCGCTCCAACCCTCTCGATCCGTCTTGCAGGCCTGGTTGTGCAGAGTCTCAGGCCCTGAGCACCCGGCTGATGTTATGCAATGCTAGGTCCGTTATGAATAAGGCCCCCCTGATTTTTGACCTGATACAGGATGAGGGCGTGGACTTGGCAGGGGTCACTGAAACCTGGTTGGGCCCAGAGGGGGGTTTCCCCCTGGTAGCGATGTGCCCACCAGGTTTCCAGGCATTTCATAGGCCGAGGGCTCAGGGTAGGGGTGGTGGAGTGGCGGTAATTATTAGGGAGGTTCTATGTCCTAGGGAGGCCACTGTACCTCAGATGGCTGGCTGTGAGTCCCTCTTTGTGAAGTGGGGTCAGGGTGGGCAGATGGGTCTTTTGATACTGTATCTGGCTCCCTGCTATGTATCATCGGCCCTGCCCGGGCTCCTCGGGGTAATAGCCGAGCTGGTGGTGGAGACACCCAGATTGCTAGTTATGGGTGACTTCAACCTGCCTTCGCTCGGTGAATCCTCTGGGGTGGCCCGAGAGACGGCCTTGGACCTGACCCAATTAGTTCCTGGACCCACTCACATGGGAGGACACACGCTGGATCTGATTTTCATCTCTGGACAGTGGTTAAATGATCGGTTAGGGGATATAGTGGTCAAACCTTTGTCATGGTCTGATCATTCTCTCCTTAGACTAGACTTCTGTACCGCCAATGCACACCTCAGGGAGGTGGAGCCGAGGAGATGGTTCCGCCCCAGACGCCTGATGGATCCTGAATGGTTCCAGATGGAGCCTGGGCCGTTACCTGAAACTCTGGCTCATAACTCGCCACAGACTTGGTAGCCGCCTGGGAACTCTGGACCGAGTTGTGCCTTTGCAACCTCTGACCCGGCAGACATCTCGCTTGGCTCCGTGATTTACAAAGGAGCTGAGGGAGATGAAATGCCGGAAAAGATGTCTAGAGGGCGTCTGGAGGGCCAGTCGTGCCGAGTCCAACTGAACACAGGTTAGGTCCTATATTAGGATCTACCTAGTGGCGATAGAGGCGGTGAAGCATTCTCACTTCTCCGCCCTTATTGCATTGGCAGAAAATCGACCCGCCGCCCTGTTTAGAGTGACCCGCTCCCTGATTGGGCCGGGAGTGAGGGATGATCTCTTGCAGGGAAGGGCGGAGGAGTTTTCACGATTTCTGCATGATAAAATCACTCAGATTCGGGCTGGGTTGGACTCTAGTTGGGAGGTCCCGGGGGAGGTGACCGCGGCGAGTCTTAAGACGGTTATCTGGGATGAGTTTGACCCTGTGACCGCCGAGGGTAGAGACAGGTTGCTGCGGCAGCTGAATGCCACCACATGTTTATTGGACCCTTGCCCCTCCTGGTTGGTCTCTACCACCAGAGAGGTGACGCGGAGTTGGCTCCAGGGAATTGTTAACGCTTCTTTGATGGAAAGCTCGCTGCCCATTGCCTTGAAAACGACGGTGGTGCGACCCCTCCTCAAGAAGCCCTCCCTGGACCCAACTCTCTTGAACAACTATCGTCCTGTCTCCAACCTTCCCTTCGTGGCGAAGGTGGTTGAGAGTGTGGTGGCAGGTCAGCTTCCCCAGTACCTGGATGAAGACATGTACCTGGATCCCTTCCAATCGGGCTTCAGGCCTGGACATAGTACCGAAACGGCATTGGTCGCGTTGGTTGATGATCTCTGGAGGGCCCGTAACAGGGGTTATTCCTCTGTCCTGGTCCTATTAGACCTATCAGCAGTTTTGATACTATCGACCATAGTATCCTATTGCGGCGGTTGGGGGGGTTGGGGGTTGGGGGCACCGTGTTGTGGTGGTTCGCCTCCTTCCTCTCCGACCGCCTGCAATTTATGTTGGCGGGGAGGGAGAGATCCACCTCTAGGCCCCTCGATTGCGGGGTGCCTCAGGGGTCGGTCCTCTCTCCTCTCCTGTTCAACATTTATGTGAAGCCGCTGGGGGAGATCATCCGTGGCTTTGGGGTGAGATGTCATCTGTACGCTGATGATACCCACCTGTACATCTCCACCCCAAGCCACCCCAACGATGCCATGGAGGTCATGTCCCGTTGTCTGGAGGCCGTGCAGAACTGGATGGGCGGGAACAGGCTCCGACTCATCCCTTCCAAGACTGAGTGGCTGTGGTTTCCGGCGTCCCGATATAGCCAGATAGTTCCATCGCTGGCTATTGGGAGTGAGATTTTGCCCCCTGCAGAGAGGGCTCGCAATCTGGGTGTCCTCCTGGATGTATGGCTGTCTTTGGAAGACCATATTACAGCTGTCTCCAGGGGGGCGTTTCATCAGGTTCGCTTGATTCGCCAGATGCGGCCCTTTCTGGATCGGGATGCCTTACGCACAGTCACTCATGCCCTGGTCACCTCCCGACTGGACTATTGTAATGCCCTCTACATGGGGCTCCCGAATGGGAGCATCTGGAGGCTTCAACTGGTACAGAATGCGGCCGCGCGGGTGGTTATAGGGGCGTCAAGGTTCTCGCATGTGATGCCCCTCCTGCGCGAGCTGCATTGGTTGCCAGTGGCCTCTCGGGTGCGCTTTAAAATTTTGGTGTTAACTTTTAAAGCGCTCCATGGCATCGGACCAGGATATTTACAAGACCGCATTCTGCCATTTTCCTCTCACCGTCCGGTGCGCTCCCACAGGGAGGGTCTCCTGCGGGTCCCGTCGGCATCTATGTGCCGGCTGTGACCCCGAGGAATAGGGCCTTCTCTGTGGGGGCGTCTGCCCTCTGGAATGGGTTGCCCCCAGAGTTACGGACAGCCATAGACCTGGGGACCTTCAGGCATGCCTTGAAAATCTGGCTCTTTGACCAGGCCAGCTTGGGCTGATTTTAGTTTTGGGTGTTTTATTTTTTATTAAATTTTAGGGTTTTAGGGAAGGGTTTTAAATTGTTTACAGCCAGGGTCTTGGTTTAATTTAGTTTTATTTTTTCACATATTTTTGTTTTAACTGTACGGCTGTGCACCGCTCCGAGTCTTTCAGGAGAGGAGTTGTATATAAATAAATATTTATTATTATTATTATTATTAAAACAGCAGGAGAATATTCAATAGTGATGTGCTCAGTTGAGACATAGACCTTCTCGGGAGTGAGACCTGATGAGTAAGAGTTTATTCATAAGGGACATTTCTCTGTAGATAGCCCTGGCTATCATAATGGGAGGATTGTGGATTTTCAGGAGATTTCAGTTTAAAAAGCATCAGTTGTTGGAATAGTATATTTGTCTTGTATGCCTGGCTCTTTTATTATGTTAATCTCTGCTGTCTCTAGATTGTTTTTTTTCTCTGCTGTGAGATGAAATAATCTGGTCAGGGATTAAATTGATGATAAAATCACTATCTCGTGGTAACACAAGCCCTTTTCTATGTGCATTCTGATGAAAGACATGTTGATTTTATCACTTTAAGGATGCCCAGATATTTGTATTGATCGTCTTTATCCAGGTTCTTGGTATTATTTCCATATGGCATCTTGATTCCTTTCAGCTTTTACCTGTTGAAAGTAAAAGTGGCACATCTGTACAGTCGAAACTCCATTGCCATATCTTGGCTGTATATATGGCTAGTGTTGAGCAGCAATTCTATTTCAGATGGTGTTTTTCCATGCAGCTTCAGAAATGAAACAAAGAAAATGTTTAAAAATTATGATATTTGTGTAGTTACTTACCGAGCACATCAAAATTATATTAAAGTAACTTAAATATATTTCCAATTCCCAAGGCATTTCAAAACTTTTGAGAATCTCTAATGTTTAGAAATTGAAAGTTGAAAAATTTGACATGCCTTATGTCAAATTAAGGAGGATGGAATAGCCTGATGCTACCCTTTGGCTTGATCTTTCATTTCAAGGAGGTTTTGCCAGATGTTAACCAATCTTCAATTTCAACTCATTGCAGTATATTGTTAAACTGCCTGACAATGAGAGAGAGCAGGCTAGTCAGATGATTCAACCAAAAACAATGCAGATCATCTTCAGCTGGCCAATTATTGACCTTCCTTGTCCTTTTCTCCACCATTTCTGCTGTTATTACAAATTCTTTCATTTCAGCTTCTTTTTATTCTCATTGATCTCCATTAGCTAAGCTGCATTCTTATATTGTATATCTTACATTAGATAACAATACAAAGTTAAGGTTTTCTATTGCTGTAATATACTGTCCAGTTTTTTGCAACCCATCTCTATTATTCCTATTTAATTCTCTTACTATAATTAACATTTATCTCCAGCTCAATATCAAATAATAAAAAAATATTTAGAAAAAAAAAATAAGAAATGGAAATAAAAACTTCTTCGTATTTTGTAAAAAATGGTTAATGCCGGACAAGGGGAAGCATTTGTCAAAGGTTACATTTTAGCATGTCATGTGAATCTAGAAATTGTGGCTTAAAACTCTGATTTATAGTTTTAAATAAAACCAAAGTGAGGCCCAGGAGTATGGCCTTGTTCACACATGGTCTGTAAGAGAATATTAATAATATCATGGTCAGTATAAACCAGATAGTACTTTCTAAATCAAGCAAGATAATTGAGTTAACTAAGAGTACTGTATATATTTCAAAAAAAATAGTATGAGAAATAGTTCTTTCTTCCTGAGGAAAAATGTCTTGATTCAGTAGGTATTTATCTCCCCATCAAAAAAGCCATTCTCCTCAGCAGAATGCAAATCTAATCTGTAGAATTTGTACAAGATACGGGGTTAAAAATGTTACTCTAAAGCATGGATGTCCAATTTTTTGGCTTGCCTGGATCACATTGAGTGAAGAGGTCTTGGACAACATATAAAATATCTAATATGATTAATTTATATAAATCACACAATAATATTAAAAGTTTATGACCTTGTATGGCTGCATTATTACAGTAGTTGGGCCATGAGTTGGACATTCCTGCTCTAAATAAATTTTCACAAGAGATCGGGAAAAACCATCTAGAATGCTTGTGATCTGTACTGTATCATTCTGTATTTACAACATCATTTCTTAAAATAAGGAATTTTCTCAAGAACTGCAAAGCAATGATTCAAATTCATTCTCTCTACATTTTAAAACCTTGCTAACCACAACAGCAGTAATGACAATAAGTAATTGTTGTTCTGTAAGTCTTAAAATTAACTGTCCCAAAATGTGTATATTTATTGTAGTTTATATTTGAATGCTGTTACAGTAATTGTATACCAAAGTTCATCTATACAACCTATAAATGCTACTGTTTTTTAAAAAATTGGTTTTAAACAGCAGATTAACTCAGTAGTGAAACTACTGATCATGACATCTGGAAGAAGTTTATATATAATGAGTATGAAAATAAGGCTATCCATGATTAGACAAAAAAACCATAAATTAAATCCCATGTTTCTTTTCTAGATTTCTTTTTAAACCAAAATGATCTATTCTCCCTCCTCTGTAGTTGCAAAATGATAATTCTATCAATTTTCTTGGTTGGTCAAAACAGAAGTTCTGCGTTATTAGATATAAACTCTAGTGAATGTTTTTATAAATTCACAATAGCTCTCTGTGTACCTCACCATCATGTAATTAAATATAAATAGACTTTTTGTTTATTCAGATATCTGGTTACTTCCTATACATCTCTATGTCTGTGAGAATGACTAATATTAAAAATAACTGATTTAAAGGAATGTGTTTCCCCTCCTTTGCCAAGCAAGAAGTCGTGGCTCTAGTATTTTCAGGCTTAAATGCTGCCAGTATTTTATGTTCAGATAGTCATAAAAGTTAAAGGTTAATAGGCTGTATAAATGACAGGGCTTAAAAAGGGAAAATCAGGATTGAGAAGATCTCCAGTACTTAGACAACAATTTTAAAATGAAGCTTAGCTTCAATGTAATATCTTTCCTCCTGATGTTGATCATTATTGCGAATAATTCTATTTGCATAAGCCATTTTACTGTCCATAGCCCACCTCTGCTTATTTTGGTAGTAATTGTCACATAGACTAACTCGTAAGCCTTTGACATATACTGACTCATAATTGTGCCCTGTGACATAACAATCTGCTGCCATGGAAAATGTAACAGAGCAAATTGAAATAGTGGCCTCTGCGCAATGATAAAGGGCAAATTGGTACTGTAAGCAGAGAAGGTTTTACATATTGGGGGGAAAGATTAGTCATGGAAAGAAGCAACTACTAGTTTCACAGTTTTAAACAAACAGCATCATTATTCTCCAGAAATTTAGTAAAATCCTGTACATTGCTAGCTTGCAAGGTACTGTAGCAATTACTTTGTTTTTTGTTTTAATTATAAATTATTTCTGTACAATCTGTAACAGCTTCTAAAAAGCATACAGGATTGTTTAGCTATTCAAATATAAATGCCCCTGGGAAAAGCACTTGAAGCCAAAAATTAAACAAAATAAAATAAAAAGCAAAGTTTAATTGCCTAGCAAAAATATAAAAACATAAGAACTGTAAGGGTCCACTTAGGCCATCTAATTCAATCTGCTGTTCAGTTTTTATATCCACATTTAAGCATTTTCAAAATAGAATCATAGAACTAGTAGGAAGGGGCTAAAATAGTAACCAATATCACCTCTGCTAGGTTGGATAGTCTATCAACAAGATGCTTTCACCAAAAATCTCAGTGTTTTTATTGTTATCACTTGCTTGATAATATCTGCATTGCAGTGATTATTGAGATGTAAAGGAACACTAAGGTTTATACTATGTTATAATTAATTGGATTATATTTGGCATTATTTGGAATATAATGAGTAAATTTTTGAAAGAAATTTAGGATTGTACTAATGTGATATCTCTTTTATTGCTTTCTTTCTGCTGTGATTTCAACTTGATTCTTAAGGGCTTTGTTTTGTTTCTCTTAAACCAGTATCAGGTTAGTTGCTCACCCTTAAATATCATCCCTAACCAAAACATTTTCATGTTATGGAGATGCCAGTAATATTTTAGATATCAACTACTGACAATTCTTATTTCCTAGAACTTAGTATACTCTTTAACAAATTCACTCCTTTACACTCCATATGTTAGCCATGTCTATATAAATAATATTAACAGCATTGAATGTGACAAGCATGATTAATCATAGTCATCTTGGGAAAGGATTTTGTTTTCTCAAAATGCTTATTTTTTTTGGTACAGATAGTCTTTACTTTATTATTTATTTATTTATTTAGTCTTTTATACTACCCCCTCTCCCGACGGGACTCGGGGTGGTGTACAGCCAAATAAAATGGAATAGAAAATACAATACAATGTTTAAAAGAAATTTAAAAAGATTAAATAAGGTGGCTGATAAATAACTAATAGATAAAAACAATCAAGGTTAAAAGTTATAAAATTTAAAACTGATTAAAACCAATTAAAATTTCTGCACAGAACTCTAGGCCAGATCGGCTTGGTGAGATAAGTGGGTTTTCAAAGCGCTGGAAGGTCAAAAGGTCAGGGATGGTCCTCATCTCCAGGGGTAATTTGTTCCAGAGGGAGGGTGCTCCCAGAGAGAAGGCCCGCACCCTCGGGGTCGCCAGCCATCCAGCCGGTGGCACCCCGAGGAGGCCCACCCTATGGGAGTGCACTGGCCGATGGTGGCAGTAGGTGGTCCCATAAGTACCCAGGTCCCAAGTTATGGACTGCTTTAAAGATGGTCACTAAAACCTTGAATCGCACCCGGAAGACCACCGGGAGCCAATGCAGCTCGCGCAAAAGTGGTGTAACATGGGAGCTCCGAGGAGCCCCCAAAACCACCCGCGTGACTGCATTTTGCACCAACTGGAGCCTCCGGGTGCTCTTCAAGGGGAGCCCCATATAAAGAGCTTTGGCATAGTCTAGGCGGGAGAGACGATACTTAACAAAGGTAATGGGGACCAAGAACTCCATTGCTAAGTGCCATGATTGTAAAGCACAATGTCAAATTACTGATGAGAAATAAAACAAGTCTAAATAGTGGACATTGTGATACTTGGAGACAACAGAACAAAAGAGAAAGATCTGGATAAAATCACAATAGAAATAGACAGTTGTGGCAAATAATACAAAAATAGTATCAATAATAATAAGCACTCTGAATGCAGTTCCAAAACATCTGGAACACCATTTGAGTGCCATCAGCATTGACAAAATTCCCACCAATTGCAAAAGGCAGTTTTATTTGGAACAACTTAAATCCTGCTATGACACCTATAATACTAACAACATCTGCCTATCCCAGGTTCTGATGGATAAAAATGCCAAATCCAGTTTAAACATCTGGCTGACTATAAGACCAACCATAGTAATAATTTCATACAGTTATTTGATCTTCCTGGTTCTCAAACAAATATTAGATTCTAGCTGGATTTCCTATTTGCTTGATAAAATGGTTGCAGCTACCATTAAGAAAGAATTCTATCGCACTATTAGTTTACTTCAGGATACTATGTGTTTTTGGCTTTACTTTAGCTTCATTTAGGTATTCATATATATGTGTGTGTGTGTGTGTGTGGGTGGGTGGGTGGAGCTTTGTTCCCCGAGCTTATGGGTTGGTTTCTGAATGTTTCATTCTTAGGCTAGGTAACATCTTCAGTGGAGTTTAAGGATGTTAGTGTCATTGTTCTTCTGCTTATAAGAGCTTTGTGTAGTCAGTAGGTCGTGTGATGGGAAGTCATGTCAGGTGAAGGCCATGTCATGTGTGAGTCTTGTGATGGATCACCTTCACCCAATGGACCTCCCCATCACAAGACCTACTGACCATACAAAGTCTGTATGAGCAAAAGAACCCCACACTGGCATTCCCTAAACTCCATTGAAGATGTTACCTAGGCCAGTAATGAAATGTTCGGAAACCAACCCACGAGCATGGAGAACGAACCTTCACCCTCATCCTACACCTGAGCTACAGATACTCACCACTATCGCAAATACGTATATGTTTATACGTACACATTCTTACATATATTATATAGATGAATGGTAGTATTCTTTCAAAGATATATGCTATGCCTGATAGCTGAAGGAGAAGAATGCTCTACTTTTTTTATTAGGTTCACTGCGTGCAGTATATCTAGTCAGTGTGCTGAAAAAAAGTAAATAGCAAGTTATTGGTTTTTCAATAATAAGGTTTTAAAAAGGAAATAAAACAGCATATCTTACCTGACAGTATTTATGAAACAATTGATATTGCCAATGTATTTTCCATTTCCTTGATATGTCATTTACTGTATCAGTTCTGATATACTCAGAAGATTGAAAGAAAGACCAAAGGGGAAGTGAAGCAATTATTTGGGGCAGGAAGTAATTTCCATGCCATCTGATCAAATTCACAAATATGAAAGCAAAGTTGTAATTCTCTTGAACTTTGGGGAGGGAGGGATTTCTGAAGACGATCGACTTAAACATCTTGTTTGATGTCTGCAAACTTATCTCCTGTAAATCTGCAAAACCTAATTATATTCCTGGGTAGATTTATAATACAAGACGTAGTTGTATTTCTGTGGGTTTTGCCCTCGAGTGAAAAAAATCCCACACAATTTAATACTCTCATACATAGAAACACAGAGCAGACTTGATCCTAATGCTCATAAAATGTCAGATTTTGTACAGAAGGCATCAGTCAAGTGCCAATAATAACAAAATACTGAACAGCTAAAATCCTGTTTTTTTTTGCGTGCCATTCTATTCTTTTATTTATTTATATTTTATTTTATTCCTTTATTATTTTGTAAGTAACATGAGGTGATAAACATACATAATATTTCTTTCTCCTATTTTGGAGATTTTTTTTTTTTAAAGAGACTATTTCTTTTGGGGGAAAGTCCTTAATATCTTTTTAAAACAGAAAAGCAGAATACAGCATAAAGTCCATATTAGGTTTTTGTCTTCTTTATTATTTATTCATGTATTAATCGGTATGGACTATCTTCCATTAATTAGGAAGAAATGCTCTCACTAAGCTTTAGAGAATGAATGGGCTACTGTCCATGGTACTGAAAACCAAAACTCTTGTATTTCCTTGTTTATTATGCAGTAGATGTTCCTTCACAACCTTGCTTGTAATCTTTTTAGTCAAGTTCGGTGCACCAACAATAACATGAATAAATATTACTGTACATAGTCATTTGGTTTACTTTGTGTCAATGGGCAATGTACTGCATATAAAGAATGTTAGTTGGACCATCTTATTACAAATACTGATGCACACAGTTATATATACACAAATACAGTATACTTTAGTGTTGTTAACCCAAATCCTTATAATACAACGTCAAGGTATTTTAAAGTAAAATGTAACAGTTCCTGGGGCATTACCAAAGTCTGAGATAAAAATCAAATCTAAGAACCTTTTTAAAAAACCATTGTCTCAATAGACCATAACTTCATTGAAATCAGTTATTATAAAAGAACTCTTAAAACTGTACACAATTTAGCTACTATACACTACACATATTGCTTCTATTTTCTCCTTATTGGTTTACATGTGGATAATCTAGATTTGTCTAGATTTGTTCTAAACAACTGGTTCATTATGGATTATACCTTTTAAAGAGAGAAAAAGAAAACACTTCAGGTATTAATGTAAAAAGGCACAACACAATATTTCCTTAGAAACATTCCAAAAAGGGCAATCTTATTTGGTTTCAGAGGAAAGCAAAATGATACAATAGCATCTGAAAAGTATTTGGTATTTTGAAACTTAAGCACAATATATTCAAAACTCTTCAAAAATCTACATGATAGTGCTTGCTTATTGGTAAAGATTGTCTAACTTTCTAGCATAGAAATTGATGGCAACTTTAAAGTTTCTCCTTTTCATTTTCTAATAAAAATATTTAAAAGTTGTAAATTTGTGCTTTAAACAAGATGTAAAATAGGAGAATGCATGTTGGGGTTTCCAGTATGATACGATCATTTTTAATTCTATTATTGTCTGTCAACACACTGAGTTACTGTATGTCTACATGAAAAATCAGGGCCTTCAAAGTCATCATTTTTTCTGATCCTGGGTCTATAATTTTAGGAGCTTATCTGGTACATAGCAGTATCTAAATTGACAAAGACACCTATCATCACTTTTTAACATAAATTTCATTCATTTTTAAAAAATGAGAATAAAAACAAGAAAGAGCAGGAATGACATCTCTTTATGAAATTCTTTCCCTGAAAGACATGTTGGACAAGTAATATTTTTTTGATCTGAAAAGTCATTGCAGAATAAATCAATGATGTTTTTGTTTTAACATGCTTCAAGACTATGATTTTAGTACTATAAATATTATTTTAGCATTTTTATTTTTACTTGCAATATCCTAATGTACTATTTTTTTCTAAAAGACGTATATATTGCTATTACCTGGCTGAAGGCAATGTTGAAATATATGCTGTATTTCTTTATACATTTCAAATCATTCGTTGTTTTTATTTATTTATTTGCATTTTTACATGCTATCAATCTAACAATATCCTCTAAGTAGTATACTTAATTAACTACCTAACTACTAAAAAGAAACAAACAAAACAAAGCCAATTATTATTCAAACAAAAATAAAAGAATAAAAATAGTTAACTTTAAAAGCCCAGGTAAATGCAGGGTGCTTTAAGGTTATTATTTCACTTATGGCTCATTGTCTTGAGTTCTATCTATCTATCTATCTATCTATCTATCTATCTATCAAACATGGCTATATAGTCTAATGGATAGTGAGAAAGAATGGCTTCCACATAAATGTTTTTTTTTTTAATTTATCACATAACTAATCCACAGAATTATTGGCTATTCTTTCAATCTTTTAAGGTATCATTTCCTTAAAATGATACCTTATGATAGATAAATGATAATGTTAGAGAGATTTCAGACTGGAATCCCTGAAGAGTGCAGAAAAACAATAATATTAAATCACAATAAGGAACTACCCCAAACATTAAATTTACACAATTGATCCATATGAACACTAGCCAATTAATTCTGAATTGGAAGAGTAATAAAATAATTGTCTAAATCCAATGGTATGTGCAGTGGTAATAACACTAATTAAGCAACAAATATTTTTTATGAAGGCTAGAATAATATTAATGGTCATGAAGATGAGATCTGGACCATGCAGACTCAATCAGTAGATAAAGAAATTTCTTTAAATACAACAAGCACCATAATTATACAATCTTTAAATTAGCTCTAATTATGATAAATCATAAAGCAATTATCCTTAACCTGACCCCCTCAGAGATCTGAACTACAGCTCCCAGAGTTCCACAGTTCTGGATAGCACTATCTAGTTAAGCCCTGCCTAAAAGATTTTTTAATGAAGATGTAATTTATTTTTTAAGAAATTAATTTTTGTTACCTTTTAATTTTTCTTCCATATAGCAGTTGAGGCTTTTGCTATTAAAACATGAACAATTTCACATAAATGTATATACTAGTATGCATTTCATAGGACACTGAGGAATTGTGTGGTGGCCTAGAGGTGGAGTTCTTGCCTCACAATCAGGAGGCTTTTAGTTCTATCCTAGGTAGAGGCAGATATTTCTCTCTCTGGACACACTGAGAATATTTCTGTTGAAAAAAACTCTGCATTGGTGACAGGAAGGGCGTCCAGCCAGTAAACACTCAGCTCCATTCAGTTTCCCAGACTCCACCCAACAAGGGATTATGGTGTCGTAAAAGAGGATGATTTCATAGAAAACTGACTGCAATGCCATAATGGAACGGTCTTTGATTGCAACTGCTGTATTTTAGAATATAATGGATTTTACTGGAAGAAATGATATGCAGCGACAGGCATCTGGATTTGAAGGAATCAAAAATATTCACTCAGAAGCTTAAAAGTTTTATTGGCTTCTGAATTAGCACCAAAGAACTAAATTCTTCCAAGTAGAAATCAGATGCCCTGTTGTGAAGATACCACAATAGTTGTCAAGGTAAGAAAGAGGTTACTTTCTGTGATAATTTTGAAAAACTCAAACAAATTGCAATACAGGTAATCAATTATGAATTTGGTGGTCCCTGAGGTCCCAAAGGTTGGGGACCCCTGCTCTAGAGGCATGACTTGCCTTGACCACCAGGATCATAACAAATATTAAAATAAAAATTTAATTAATACAAATAATTATACCATTTATATTTATTTCAATTATTTATTGAATTATTGAGTTGTCCTGCAGCGAGTTGTCCAGTGGCGAGTTGTCCATGTTGAGTTGTCTCACAGTGAGTTGACCACAGTGAGTTGGCTAAGGCAAATTGGCTGTGGCAGGTTGACCATGGCAAGTTGGCCGGGGTGAGTTAGCTGCAGCGACTTGTTCCATTCTGTATCTCAGAGCCAAGATACCACTGCCAAGAGATTTTCATTAAGTTCAGTGCTAGCCTTCAAAGGGGAACGTTGATCAGATTGTTAAATATGACAGTACAATAACATGATATTGCTACTATAATAGAATTGAGATTGTCAATCTAAACCTATTTGCCTAGAAATAAATAATTCCTTTAAAGTGATATTTTTTTCTGGACAGATCCATTCGTTTATTTAAAATACTCTTATGGGCACTCATCTTAAAATTAAAACTCTGGATGGCTCACAGCCATAATATAAGAACAAAATCATACAAAAAAATTGCAAAACCAACAAAACAGAAGCAGAAAAACCTGGCACAACACCCAAACACCCTTGATCAACTCCCTTGATACCCACCACTTTCTCTTCCAACTCTTGCTTCATTCTTTCTCCAGCTTTTCACCTCTTTTGGGAAGGTTAAATGGATGGCAGCCTGGGTGTTATGGAGCATGCCTCTTCTAACCAATCTGGTGTGGCAGGGAGTCCTGAAAATAAACTGGCCCTGTGCACATGGACAAGACAAAGACGGATGTTTTCTTGGTGCTCTGTAGCTGAGTGAGATATAATTCTTTTGAATGAATAGTTTCGATTGTTTTATCAATTAAAGAAATATCTCGGTATCATGCAAATAAATATTTTCTCTTTAGACTTGTATATTTACATTTCAGTAACAGACCATTATAAATCAACAGCAGCCCAAATCAACCCATTGTAGGATGAAGACTTATTCAATGGCCTTCTATCATGTTGACCCATTGCAGTTAGGTTTCAGCTAACACTTTTGAACTGAGTTATGTCACCTTCCAGTGTTTCTTTGGCCATTTTGTGTCTGAAGATCACCTGGTATCCAGTGAAGGACTGTACTTGTCCAACCCAGATCTGTTCATTATATAAATATTTTTATTTCTGTGAGACTATTCACTTCTTTATGTCAGATACTCCTGTTGACAGATTGTGTGTTTATTTTCTTGCCAGGCTTTATTATGTTAAGCATTTTAACTTTTCACTTATTTTTGCATTTAATTTATTATTTTGCATTAATATGTCAGCACAAGTAATATACTCTGATAAAACAACTTATTTTCAAAGATATTGGCATGATACTTTTGAATATAGAAAAATAATGATTCAAATGGTCTCTGATCTTCTTTAGTTTAATTTGACATTTCATGTGTGATATCATCCTCCACAACCAAGGTAAATATAATGGCTGACATTCCCCACTTCATAATTTTCAATCATTATTGGTGGAAGTTGAAAGCAGTTGCTAAATATTCCTTGTGTTTCTGCAAGTTCATTTTCAATCCTGAAACTTGCTGCTTTCACTTAATTCTGTTGCTTTACTTTGAAGGTTTTCAGCATTGCTGGAGAAAAGGAAAATGTCATCAGCAAAGCATAGCTGGTTTAAACTATTCACTGTTGACCTTTATTCCTGTTCCTATTCTCATTATTTAAATTAGTAACAGCTATGGCTATAAATGAGAAAAATAATCACACAGAACTATTCAGAATCTTCAGACTTCATCATGATAAGTAAGGGTTTGTTTGTTTTTTTGTTTCATTCTAAGGTAGATATATTATTTCTCTTTTCTATTCCCCTTTAGTGATATAGCTATCTAATGCACACTTTTCAGCAACACCGGGTACCTTGGCAATATTTATTGCTGCATTTGGTGTAAGTAGTCCTGATTCTGCTATGTTCTATTACTCATTGTGTTCTAAAACAAAGTTATCTCCATTGAAAAATATATAAGCGATATTATTAGTTTAATCCATTCATAGCTTTACACACCCCAAGTCTTTCAGGGACTGTCATAAATCTTTAAGATGGTTTTGGGAAGGCAGGAATTTGCTTCATGGCTATGATTCAATGGCTGATGTGAGTGTGAGTTTAAGAGACTCTTTTTCTCTAGAAACTTGTCCTAGTTTAGTGCAGGAGACAAAAGCCCCAAGCAATTCTCAGGCCAAAAGTAAAGAGGAAGACAATGCATAACCTCAGGGTGGCAGAAACCTTATACGGGAGATTTTTTTTTTTTTAATGGCTCTCAAAGGCTTTTCTGCTTTTTATCATTGAAAATGTTTTTCTGCTACTTTGAGAAATGGTTCAAATAGACAAAAGCCATAGTGCATATTCCAAAATAGACTTCTACCTCCCTCCCTCCCCCCTCGCTCTCCCACACTCTCGTTCTCCCACATTCTCTCTCAATACTGACAACCCGTGAAATTGGCAAATGCTGATACCATCATTTGTATGATTTGATTCCATGTATTGAGCATCATCACTTTGCCAGTCATTACTATAGGCATCAGAAGTTTCACCAGGGCTCAATAATAAATGTTCCTATTGAAACACAAACTCATAATCAAGAGCAAGCCATGAAGAAATGAGGGTGTGTCTTAGCTAGGACCACTTCCCTTTCTTTGTTTGTCAAAAAGATTTTCCTTTATGATTCTTCATAATGTATGTCAATATACTCAATTAATTATAGCAAAAGCACTTAGATTTATATACCACGCCATAGTGCTTTACAGCATTCTCTGAGTGGTTTACAAATGTCAAAATATTGTCCCCAACATTCTGGGTCCTTATTTTACCAACCTCAGAAGGATGGAAGTCAACCTTGAGCCAGTCAAAATGGAATTCCTGTGGTTGTAGGCAGAGTTCTAACCACTGTGCCACCATGCCACAAACTGTGAAGTCAAATTTCTTTTAAAATTTTCTGTGAAAGATTTGATTGAATCAATCAATATATTAGTCATTGAATAGCACCTTATTACTATGCAAATAGTATTATTAATGGAAAGTTGATCAGAATGAGATCTTGCATATCATATGATTTAATCAGATTGGATGGTTGGATAGTCAGCCTGATGTTTAGATTGGATTTGGCATTTTGTCCACCCATCAAATCCTTCCCAAGCTAGAACTTTAACATTCTTTAAAATGTTTGATTTTGTTTTATAAAGTTGTTTTACATTATTGTAAAATATAATGAAGTAATAATCATGGAATCATAGAATCATAGAATCGGAAGGAAAAGTGGAAGTCCTTATAACATCTTGTGGACCAAGGAAGTGTACTTTCTTTATCTCTGCTTCTGCCTCTGGAAGATAATTCTGCCAGAGATACGTATGATGCCCATTTAAAGTGTTTTAGAATTTGCTTCAGACTTGACTCTGTTTCCAGGCATGGGGTTAGAGTGTCTTCGAAGCCCTTGTACATTCTTTCCTTGTGTAGTTTTGTCTAGATAGTCATATCTCTTTAAAATATATGTTATTTTATGTTGTAAGCCACTCAGAATCTTTTTGGAGTTAAACAATTGCAAAATCCATTAATGAATTAAACTACTAAAACGTTTAGAATAGTTCACATAGGAAACAATCTTCTCTTCAGTCTCCAAAGCTTTCTAAGTATGAAAAACTCCAATTCTAAACTAAAAATGGGGTTGCATGGAGGCATGTATGTGGGGACTGTGGAGCTATATAGAAAAACTAAATATTTCACCTGATATTAATTAATGCATTCATTAATTAATTAGTTAACTTTTTGGCCATCCACCTTACCACTGTGTAACTTTGATCATCTTACAGTGTAGCCCAGGATGGAATTTTTGAGATTCTGGCACAAGAATGTTACAAGCAATAAATCCTCCTCTTTCAGAACATGATGATAATGTTGAAATTGTGAGAATAGATATATTGAAATTGTGAGAATAGATATATTGAAATTAAGAAGCTGAAAGAAGCTAAGAGTGAGACAAATGAGAAATAGTTTTCAGCTTTAGTTGTCCAAAATAAAACACTATCTAAAGAACTAGTGGCTTGCAAAAACAAGATTTGAAAGGGGCAAGTCAGGAAATAAAACTATTTGCTTGGTTTTGTTTATCTAGATTCTAGAACATAAGTTCTTTCCTGCTGCAGCTATAGAAAAATGATGTCACAATCTATTTCAGATAGCCTATGTTGAATCAAAAAAGCTTCTACTATCCCAAATCAAACTTCCAGGAACCACAAAAGGTTCTTTTGAGCATGTCTTATGCCCAGACAACAGGAGATAGACTTTCTTTTTATATTCTGCAACATTTGGCTTCAGTTTGGAGAATAGCATAGGGAAATGATACAATCCAGAAGTGACTATTAATTAAGATTCAATCTGGGTCAGTCACCAGGACCAGAGGTGAAAAAATGTACTCATCTTTCTTATAAAACCTTCTGTATTATAACAAAAGGTTGCATCATCGAAGGCAAAAAAATATGTATATATAATGTACTTCTTGCTTTAGAGGTATTGGCTGGAGTAGCACAAGTGTCCCAAGTCATTTCAAACCAGGCAGCTTTGAAGTTTGGAGAATTTACCTCCATTTACATTCAATATAGCCAGTCACAAAAACATAAGCAAAATAGCTGCAACAATCCACAACCCCACAATATGTCAGAGCATTTGTAGTGTGACTGCTATTATGAAACAACCCAGGAGCAAAACACAGCACACAGAGACTTAGACATTTAACAGTGGTTTATATGAAACAGTTATATACAGAAAATACATGTGGTAGGCAAATACCTGACAAGTAAGCAGATTTTTTAACTGTACAATGGAGAACTCTGCAATGAACACTGGACACAAGGAGAGAGAATATGCCCTCTAATGGCTGCCTTATATAAACAAGTCTTAAAGGAGTAGAACCCATCCCCAGTCTTAAACGAAATATCCAGCTATACTGATTCATTCTTATTGAGTCAGCTACATCTGATCAGCTTTGCTGCTGGTCGGCTCTTAAATCCCAAGACCTTAACACAATATTATTTTTTAAAAGTATTTTAGGAGAGGTTCTGGGAATGAGAGATACTGTTCAAATTGCAGATTGCAAGTTCAAAATGCTTAGGCTGATGCTTTGATTGCTAACTTTCCATTCATTTTCTTTAATATAAAAAGTATTTTTAATATAAAAAAATGAATTGAAAAAGTTGGAAGGCAAGAAATTGGGTAGGCACCATGAAATATGTCAGTGGGCACATTGCTACTCCATAATGCAGTATTGGGGACCTAGCAGTTTCCTTAAGGTAATTTAATGGAAAAAAGGTTTTGTCACTTTTTCTACCCCAGAAAGTCCTCTCTGGTGGATGGAGAAGATTTTTCATAACTATCTGGAATGCAGTGTTAGAAGGGCAATATTGGAAGATAGAAAGTTCTGTGAATTTTCCTAAATTTGCTAATCTTGAGATTCTAAGCTAATTTGTGAGATTCTTCTCTCCACCTTGACCCATCTCATATTGTTCAGAAGGGTCCTCCTAACTACAGGGAGGATTTTAGAGAAGACAGAAGTTAGCATGGAGATGTGTGGAATAAAAAAATTATTTTCCATTAGTGTATTTCACCTAAGGTTTTTTTATGGACCAAATTCATATTTTTTTAAAAAAATAAAGACTCCTTCCATTCAAATTGATTCCATTTTTGGCGGTCACATGGACACATATAGAACTAGGTACCTATATAGCAGTGGTGGCTAACCTTTTTCGGCTCCGCATGCCGATAATTGCGTGCACCCTTGCTTGCGTGTGCTCATGTGCCAGAACCCAGAAGGCAATGCGTGCTGGCCCCCCACACCCCCTCCGCATGCGCACACAACCCCCCTTGCACACTGCACATCTGTACATGCGTGTATGACTCCCTTCCTGTGCACTGCGCATCTGTGCATGCATGCGCGATTCCCCCTTGCACGCAGCACGTCCCTGTGCACCCCTCATCCGTCCCCTGCACATGCATGCCAGATACCCAACAATCAACTTTCAGTCGGGGGCACACATACGCATGTGCAGTGGGGCTCTTTCAGGTGACCTCTTGCATGCCAGGGGAAATGGCTCTGCGTGCCATTTATGGCATGTGTGCCATAGGTTCGTCAACACGGCTATATAGTTTTCTTTAACAGTATACTAATTAAACCACTTTGACATTTCCTATAATGAAGAGTGATACAGAAATGGTTTAAATAAAGTTACTTCTTGCGGGGGGGGGGGGGGGTTACTTCCTAATCTAATTTACAACTTTGGCTTTTCATTGAGATCTCTCATCCAAATATTAACCAGGACTAATTCAGCCAACCTTTTATAAATTGGCCATGATTTACCAGATTCTGCCACCTGCTCTAGAGTTCATTTTTATTTATATGCAAAATTAAATTGATTTGATTAAAGATACGAACAACCATTTGACTCAAATGTAGTTATTTATTAATTTGTTAAATTTTTATATCACTCAACTCCTTTACAAGGTAGCTCTGGGCAGCTTCAGAGAAACAGATTCTCCTTAGAGACTTATATTCTAGGAGAGGTACTGTAGACATGGTGGGTGTTGTAATCCAGGACAAGGAAGGCCAATCCAAAATAACTTTCCAAAGGAGGAAAACAGAAAAGGAGGGGGGGCAAAGAGGGGGGGAAGCAAAGGTGCATGCTGCAAATCATTTACTTAATTCATGTTCATATTTACATTGGAAATTTCCTGACAATGAGAGCAAATAACCAGTGGAAGAGCTTGGTTTCAGAAGTTGTGGGGGCTTCATCACTGAAGGCTTTTAAGAAGAGATTGGACAATGATTTGTCTGGGTCTCCTGCTTGAGCATGAGGTTGGATTAGAAGACCCTCAAGGTCCCTTCCAACTCTGTTATCCTGATTCACGGTGTGAAAATTCTCTATGGCTTTTCGTTCTGTATTCTGTACAGTGGTAGATTTTGTCTTTTGTACAGATGCAGGTAGATAAACTCAACAAAACATTCATACAAAGTCTTTATTATTGGTTCATCAGGTATCTTCATAACTCACATTTGTGGTGAAGTTTTTCTTTAATGACCAATCCTTTGCATAGCTGTCTTGTAGGTAAAAAGATGGTTATCTCCTTATCCCTTTTCTCCCATCTCGTAGCGGTAGAAGTAGAACAGTTACCACAAGTCTGTGAGTTCAGCCAAGAGTGAGGAAACCTCCCCCAACCCATCGAGGATCAATTTAGTGACCAATCAGGATTACAAATGTGGTCACGTGACATGGACTACATTTCCCAGGATACCTTAACTACATTTACCATGATGCATTCCCTTAAGGGGACAGCTCACAATTGCTAACTATCCAATTCCCATACACTGGCTTGGACAGCACACTTTTCAATACTTCTTTTTTCCCCTCCCTTTTACTCTCCCCAACCAAAGACGATACTGTGGTAGTCCTGGGTCTGAGATAAAATGAATTGTTCAATCACAACATGTCTATCTTCCCCCAGTTTCAACTTTGTCATGCCATCACAGATTATATGGCATGCACTCAAAGAATGAAAAGAAAGCAACGTACTCCTAATGTTATTATGAAATTGGAAAGCTTCAGTCCCAATGCAGCAAACATCTGTTGATGAGTCTAGGACTAAAGCTCAAGAGCAGTCACTAGACTTTCACAACTCCTGGAAATACAAACACTCATGAACCACTATCAGCTTTATTCTTCCATAAGCATAAAAAATTTCCTCTCCTGGGCCTGAAGGAGGGGCCACGGTCTTCCTTCTAAGCAGACATAAGACTTTCAGATAACCCGAGTCCCTTTGATTCAGTAATGTATTGGACTGCCAAGAACCATACTCTATAAAATGCACTCAAGGTTCCCAATCATCAAATGATCTTCTCTAGAAATATTGGACTTCCGCTCCCTAGGTATGATGAACGTTCAACATATCTGAAAAGAGCTAGACAGAAGAAGGCCATCTCTGCTCTTTTATTTGTCTATAAATCATACTGGCCATAGAATAAATGAAAAGGAGTTGCATTTGAGTAGATATACCTAGGACTATATGATAAAGCTGCAAACGGACATGTGCTGCCTTAGAAATAAGACTCATTGACCTTTGCAAAGCTTGAGAGTGAGCCTGTGATCAGAAGATTGCATTATTTAGTTTTTCTGCAGCAAAATCCATTAAAAACACCCAGCAGCCTTATTGTGGCAAAGTTAAAACTGAGCCACATATTGCTTCGTTCAAAACTAAAAAACATCTCACATTTCAAAATCCAGCAGTGATTATGGCTTAAATTGTGAAGAAAAAGTTTTTATTCTTAACATACATTAAAAAAAAACAATAGTCACTAGATTGACCCATGGGGTGAAAAAAAATCTCAAATCTAAAAAATGTTGTGAAATAATGGTTGGTCCTAAGAAAATATTACCTAGTTATGGATTTTAGTACAGTGCGCTCTAATTTTGCTTAGACCAAACTGAGTAACCTACTGTTATCTAAAATATTTTGACTTCACATAAGTCCATACACAGATATATAGACATAACTGCTTGTCTTTAAGGTCCCATAGGGCTTGATGGCGGTTTCTTCCTGTTCAGCTGTTTGGCTGGGTCTAGTTTACAACTGATGCATGCAGTAGGAATGATTTTAATCAAAGGAAAGATCAACAGAGGGCGCTGTGTGCTTTAGTTTTAACAGAGGGAAGTGGACACAAGTACTGGACAGAGAGCCTTAAAAAATAAATTCTCCATTCCACATAGAAGCTGCAGAAAGTGCCGGGAATGCTGTTCAAAACCAATAGCATATCAAACATAATGAATGAACATGTGATCCTATACAGGGTTTCAAAGCAAGTCCCATGTATCTTAAAGGAGCTTAATCTCAGGAAAGGGACACAAGGCTGCAAGCTATCAATACAATCTTTGACATAGTAAATTAAGTTCATTAAGATTTAGTCTTGCTGCCCCCCCCAAAGAAGTTTATGTGTGATTGCAGGCTAATAGAAAAGTTGTAATGCAAGCACTGATATCGTTGAATCATATCATGCCAAGGAATCTTCAAGGTGGCTTGAATTGTTAGGAACGTCCTACATGGAGAGGAGGACAAGGATCAAGTTGTGGCAGCCCAAGGTTACATTTGTGATCTAGCCTGGAAGGGGAGAAAGGTCATATTTCCTATCTGGAAAGATCTCGTTAAAGGAAGAGAGTGTGCCTTAATTTGGTTTGAATTTCCCAAACTACAGAAAACAGCCCTTTTCCTCAATGAGGGCTCACATAAGGATCTCTTCGTATTAACATTTTTATTTCTTATTCAGTGCCACTTTACAAAAGTTATCCATACAGATAAAGAATCAAAACAGTAAATTCCTCCTCCTCCTCCTCCTCCTCCTCCTCCTCCTCCTCCCCCTCCTCCTCCTCCCCCTCCTCCTCCTCCTCCTCCTCCCCCTCCCCCAATCTTTCTTATCAGGGAGAGATGAAAGTTGGATCTAGGGAAGTCCCATTTTTAGTCTCAAGACATGTAAGGCTGTTAACACCAAATTTTTTGGAAGAAACTGAAACACCTGTTGATTTAATTTGAAAGCTTACTTTCAACCCCCTTCTTCTGGGGACAGTTGGGGATGGGCTGGTGGGATACATAGGCATTTAACACAATTTTTTTTTTTAAAAAAAGGAGAATATGGTTCTCTCTCTTTTTTTTTCTGTTTTTATTGTTGTTGCTGTTGTTGATGAAGATAATTATGTTATCATCATCATCATCATTATTTGGACCTCAGGAAAAATTCACACAAGGACAGGTACACAAATATGTAAAATTTATTTTTGAAACGATAAAGTTACAAGGGTCTCCTGGGAACATATGGAAAATAAAATACCAGAAGCAAGAAAGGGAAATGAAAAATTGAGTGTAATTCAGATACAAAGTATCATCTTCCCATCAATCCCTTGATTTGACTTAATTTTTGGAAACAAAACCTTTGAAGAAATTAGAAGTGTGTGCTGGAATTTTAAAAGGGGTGTATGACTTTATTTTAAACGAAAAGGAATAAAGGATCTTCCCCGTCTTCACCCCCTGGATTTATTTTGCTTCACTTTTCTGCATAACTTTATATTTCTTCCAAACAAATTTAGGGAGAAGGAATAAGCCCAATATTTGCAACATTCATATCCAAGCTAAATCAGGCAAAAGGGAAATGATGAGGTCTTGCCATTGCAATAAGCTGATTTTCTATTGCAGTTATGAGGTTGATGATACCACGTTTTAAAACGAGAGTCCTAACCAAGGAAAGTAAGAAATGGGGAGGGGGCTTTGAAAAGTCTGAATTTAGGAACCAAACAAAGTTCTTTCCCTCCCCAAATGGTGAGACTAAGACAGAAAAATAATTCCAGCAACAAACGAGATCCGAATTTTAAACGGATGGAAGTTCTTCAACCAGATTCCGTAGTGTTGTGGTGCCCATTTTCTGACCCTACGAAAGAGGGATCAGACTGCCGAGACTGACGTTCCAGCCCCCATATACCAGAGGTCTCCAAAACTTGGCAACTTTTAAGACTTGTGGACTTCAACTCCCAGAATTCTCCAGCCAGGTATGCTTAGCATAGAATTCTGGGAGTTGAAATCCACAAATCCTAAAGTTGTCAAGTTTGGGGACTCCTGCCATATACATTAGGATCGCCCGCAAAGGCGTCTTAAGGACGGACGTCTGAGATTTTTGTTTTCTCTTATCTCTCCCGTCCCAAGCTGCTAGTACCGTTTGGACTGGCGAAAGACAGTGTCACAGATGGCGATTACAGATCTCGACCATGTCTGTCTCTAGGAAGGGGGGGGTGGGGACTCCGGCTTCACAGATCGCGTCGACCCCTCTCTCTGTCTCTCGAACAGATCACGCCCCCGCCGGGTTCTCCCCGTCCCCTGTCGCCCCCTCCCCTCCCCAACCCGGTTGTGCCAAGTAAACCAGGCCGAAGAAGAGGCGACGGGACTTGTGGGTGCCGGGTTCGAATCCAGAGCTTCCGAGACGTTTGGGCAAAAACTCCAGGCGACTTTCGTCACCGAGTTGCAGGTGTGTGTCAGTGTCTCTGTGTGTATGTCTTCCGGAAGCTTTTCAAGGGCTGCGTTTCACGTCCTAGATTCTCCCGAGGAAAGGGAACGAAGGAGCCCCGGGCGGAGCAGCTTCCTGCCTCCTGGCTTCTGGGAGGGGACAGGTTGGCTCAGCCTCTCCTACCCTCTTCCCTCTCCCTCTCCCTCTCGACTGCGGAGCTGGAGAGTTTGCGTGGACCCCAAAAAACGCGGCGAGGAGGAGGGCGAAGGCGGGGTGGGTGGGTGGGGTGTCCGAGAGAAAGAGAGGGAGGGAGGGGGTGGAGGAAGAGGGGGGTGATGCTTTTCCTCTCCCCCCCCGCTTATTCTTGGAGCGCCGTTTCTCTGGAGCCAATATCCTTTTGTGCTAATAGCCCCGGTCCCCGTTTGCTGCCTTAATTGGACTATCTAAAGCCAATAAGAGGCGAGCTCTCCTAGCCTGAAGGCAAAGGACCAAATCGAAGGGGGGCGTGGATCGCCCGGGGGGTGGGGGGGTTGGGGGGGGTTTAACGCGTGTACGCGAGGAGAGAGAGAGAAGAGAGAGAGGGAGGGAGGGAGGGAGAGAGAGTGCACGGGCAAATGGGGGTGGGGGGCGTCCGCCTCTCGCCTCCTCTCCCGCTGGCTGACTAGCCTCACTCTTCTCTAACCGTGCCTAGAGGGACCGGGAGAGTCCGGGAGACCCCCAGCCGCCGCCCTGCCTTGCCCTGCCCTGCCCTGCCCGATGCCGCTTGCCATTCCGAGAGCCCAACCTCCGAGCACTCCCAACAGTTAACTTGGGATGACATTTGGATTTCTGCATTAGCATTTGGCGCCGGATTGACGCAGGAGAAACCACCGCAGCGGCGCTTGTGGCAGTGGCGACAGCGGCAGCGGCCCTTGTTGGCTTGCCCGGTAGAGTGTCGGGCTGGGCGCCTTCCTTCCTTCCTTCCTTTCTTCCTTCTTTCCTTCCTTCCTTCCCTGATGCCAACGGCCAATTCGGAGCGACTCCCGAGCGCAGTGTGAACGCTGTCCCGAAAGGGGGGGGAGGGGACTGCAAGGCAAGGAAGAAAAATGCCGGAGACCAGCCAGGACGCCCCTAGCAGCCAGGCGCAGCCGCCAGCAGCGCCTTCGGCCGCGCCGCCCAAGGAGTCACCTTTCTCCATCAAGAACTTGCTCAATGGGGATCATCACCCCAAGGCGCCTTTCAAGCAGACGCGGGCGCTGTTCTCTCCGGCAGCCAAGGGGGCTCTGGAAGGGGCTGGCTTCGCCCTCTCGCAGATGGGGGACCTCGCCTTCCCACGCTTCGAGATCCCGGCTCAGAGATTTGCCCTGCCTGCCCACTACCTGGAGCGATCTCCTGCCTGGTGGTATCCTTACAGCTTGACTTCCGCGGGAGGGCACCTGCCTAGGCCGGAAGGTACTGGCGAACACCGTCCCGCGTCTTCCCACCCTCACCGCCCCCATGAACCCGGGAAATAGGGGTGGGAGGCTGTTCCTGAGGAAGCCGGAGCTTTTGGGCTCACCTCTGTTGCTGGGCCAACTTTTGCCTTGAATCGACCAGACTCTTTCCGGAGAGGTTTTCTCCTCCCAACTTCACACACACACCCCTTAAATCGGGTGTATCCTCACTTCCTGGGTCAGTGGGCTTTCTCGGGTCAGTTGTGGGGGGGGGGGTTACCCCTGGGAAGGAAACGGCTCTTTCTACACTTCTGGCGTCTAGGTGCTGGCCCACAGAAGGTCTAGGGCAAGGGGAGAGGCGGTGTCCTCCAGCCCCAGACAGCTACGTGCTGGAGAGGAGCGCCGTTTCAAATCCGCTTCTCCCCTGTTTCTGTTACCGCTTCCTTAATCTGCGCGTCCCCTTAGAAAACCTGGTTTCAATAAGGCTTATTAAGAGGAATCTCTGATGTTTTATATAACCGAGAGCTAGGCTGATGCCTTTTCTCACGTCCAAGATGCTTACTTAGAAGTAAGCCTAGTCAAAATAATCGGGGTTTAAAGCGGGTGTGCCCAAACAAGAAAAAGAAAGAAAAAAAATTGCTGAATGGATCCGTTTCCGAAATGCCACCGTGCTTTGGGGAAAGGGTAGCGCCGATTCGGACATTTAGGATCGCAGTTTTAAACTAGGCTTTCCCACCTATTGTTGCAATCTTCAGCTCGATTACATGAAATTAAGTTTCTCAAAAAGCAGTCAGGGCTCGCACTCAAATCCATGTAATTGGGCCATTGGATTGAGGGAGCTAGGAGGCTTTTAGTATGCGGTGGTCTTAATTTCCCCAAGCACATGTGCCCGGGGTTGCAATTTCCTTGAGGGGCGAAGGAGATTGGGGGAATCCTTGTATGGACTGGGCGGCAATCCAGAAATCTCAGCTACGACTTTCTCTGTTTTTCCATGTGCTGAGGGAACTATAAAGGGGCGGCGGGAGAAGTACTGTAGACGGGGGGCTTTTCGGCTAGAGTTCCCTCCGGTGCCAGCCGATGCACTCTCTCTCTTTCCCTAGTATCTTTGGGCATCCGAGTGTCACAAGGCTCCAGGACACTGTTTTAGAGCCAGGCGCGGAGCGTCTGCTGAGCCCCCCGGGGGGGGTGGGGAATCTGGGCGTCTGATTTTGTGTGGCTGGGCTCTTGACTTGTCTTTTGTGCGGTTTGCTTCCCTCCAGCTTCGGTGGAGAAATGCCTGCTCCGAGATTCTTCTCCGGCCTCGGGAGGCACAGACAGAGATTCTCCGGAGGAGCCGTTGCTGAAGGCCGAGAAGGCGCTGGACTCCAAGAGCCCCGACGAGATCATCTTGGAAGAGAGCGACTCGGAGGAAGCCAAGAAGGAGGAGAGCGGCGCCGAGGACTGGCCCAAGCGCGAGCCGGAGACGGGCAGCCCGGAGAAGAAGCCGCCCTGCCGCAAGAAGAAGACGCGCACCGTTTTCTCGCGCAGCCAGGTCTTCCAGCTGGAATCCACCTTCGACCTGAAGCGCTACTTGAGCAGCTCCGAGCGGGCCGGGCTGGCCGCGTCGCTCCACCTGACCGAGACGCAGGTCAAGATTTGGTTCCAGAACCGGCGCAACAAGTGGAAGCGGCAGCTGGCGGCCGAGTTGGAGGCAGCCAATCTGAGCCACGCCGCCGCTCAGCGAATCGTCCGGGTGCCCATCCTCTACCACGAGAGCGCCGGGCCCGATGGAGGCGGGGGACCGGCTGGGGCGTCGGGGGCTGCGGGGGCGACCAGCGCACCTGTCAGCCAGCCCTTGCTCACCTTTCCCCACCCGGTCTACTACTCGCACCCTGTGGTCACCTCGGTGCCGCTTCTGCGGCCCGTCTGAGAACTGCGCCAAACTGCTTGGGGCCAGGACCCTTTGGGCAGGCCCAGGGGGGGAGCGTGCGAGCCAGAGAGGCCGGGGTGGGGAGAGACAGGCAGCAAAGGGAAGGAGGGATGGAGGGATGGTGGACGGTGGACAGAAAATAGGGCTGAGCAACCCGAAGTGGGGGGGAACGTTGTCCTCCGTTGTGGCGGAGCCAGCCAGGCCTCCTTTCCAGGGGCAGAGTTCGGCTCCCCCCTTCCAAGAGCATCTGGGTAGCAGCAGCGACTCTTGCAAGGATGCGAAGGCCGAACGGAGAGCCAGCTTCTCCCACCGTTCTTGCCCTTCGGCAGGAGACAAACGCTAAGAAGAAATAAGATATTTGGAGAAAGGAAAGCAAAAGAAGAAAGAAGAAGGAGTAGGAACTAGAATCTGGATCCATAGAAAGAGAGGATGACAAGGGAAGCGGGGCTTTGTGTGTTTAGAATCTGATTTCTTGGTAGTTTTTTTGTTCAAATGAAACGAGGATGCCGAAAGGGCAATAGGAAGCGCTGGGGAAAAGGTGGGTGGGGGGAGAAGAGAGGGAAAAGATCGTAGTCCTTTACTCCAGATGGTGCCAAATGTCCCTTGAAAGCAGTGGAAAAGTGGGATCCTGGTTCATGGGAATCCCTCCCCTTCCCCTTTGACTAGAGATCTATGGAGTTGGAAAGGAACAGCTATGCTAACGCACTCCCAGCCTCCAAAATATGGGCAGCCCTCAGGGTGGATGGAAGCTGTACTAGTTCAGAAATTCACAAGGCACACTTTGAACATTATTTATTCCGTTTATTTGATTTGATTTCGGGTGGGTCTTATCCCTCCCTCCCTTCTTTTCTTCCTTCCTTCCGACGAGACACTGCTTTATTTCTGTCCTTTTCTTCTACTTCTTGTTCCAAAGGCTCACCGGATAAACACCCCTGACCTGTGCAATATTGAACCATCCCAAAAGCACTGTAGGATGGATTGCGGGCTGGGGGTGGGCTGGGCTGGGGGTGGGTAGGTAGCCTTAGGAGAGCAAAGGTGCTGTTTATTTTGCTTTGTATGTTTTTTGTTGAGGGAGGGGGGAGCGCACAGAATAAAAAGGGGAGGCGGTGAAAAGGGGGAAGGACAAAACGTGGTCGCTGCAGGACTCCAAACTTCGAAAGGAATCGGGGATGTGGGGCGCTTTAAGTGATGGACAATCAGTCTGTTATGACGAATTGTAATTTATTTGCTACTCTGTACAGTTTTCTTGTCCGTTTCGAGGAGTGCGTGGCTTTTAGCCTGAATGGCGATCTCTAATTCTTTCTTTCCCCGTCTGTATTTTTCCTTACCTGTTGTCTGGCTTCTGTTATTCCTAGCCCCCACCCCACCCACCCCTCGCCACTCTAGCAGGGATCGTTCCTATTTTTAAAATAATGATGAAAATTGTTATAAATTAATGTCTGGATTGAAAGGGAAGCAAATAAAAGAAGACCTGTTCGTTAAAGTACGATTCCCTTGGTGTGTGTTAAGTCTATTAAGGGAAGGCAGGGAAATCGGAGAGAACAGGTGTTTTGAATGTGGTGGGACACACAAACCCGCCCCAGAGCTCCGACGGCCTCGGTGAACCTCCAGGGACAGAGGATCTATTGTTCTTAAAAAGGAAACAGCGGCGAGGTTTGCCAGCGCAAGCTAAGGCTTTTCCTAAAGCGTTTTTTTTTTTCCCTCCTGCCTCCGTAGATCTGACTACACTTTTGCTGGGATCTGTAAGCATTTCCTGGCCCTGTTCCGTTTATGGAGAGTCGCCCGACCTTAGGATTTCTCCTGCGTTAGTTCCAGGTAAACTACTTCTGTTCCAGCTAATCTATTCAAAAACCAAGATTAAACCCCCTCCTCCCTCTCTCTCTCTCCCCGCCTGTCGGATAAAACTCTACCTAAACTTGAAGGGCAAGGGTCTCTAGCCTCCGAATCCGTCTTAGGCCAGGCATGGAATTAGGAATCTTCGATCACACCGATCGTCAGAAGTTTCCGTTTCAGAAATTATTAGCCTTTATTAAATTTAACACAGCCGTGCGTTCTTGGAAACAGAGACCGGCGGAGGTGGGTGGAGGGCGATGCCGGAAGGGCTCCTGATTCCCCAGAGGAGAGGGCTGCTTTAAAAGAAGAAGGGGGCGGGGGTCGTTGCCGCATCAAGGCTGCCTATTGCGGGTTCTTTGCGAAAGCCCCTTTTCTTACCCCAACTGGTGGTGGAGGCGGCGGTGGTGGTGAGGTGAGCGATTACATCATTCGCGGAGAACAAGGGGTTAAAATCCTTTCGCGCGTCACAGCTAAGAGACAGAGAAAGCCGGTCGCGAGCGGGAGCGGGCAAGAGGAGGAATTGATTTGGAGCCATTCTGCGTCTTGTGGAAGGAAGGAGATGGTACACTCAGTGGAAGAGAGGCAGCTTCTCCCCTTGCCCCAGTTCAACATTCGAACTCAGAACCTCGAACCCAACCCGCCCTCCCCCACCAGAAAATTCCGCCACTGGCCTCCGATTGGCCCGAGATCCTCGCAGTGATGATCGACTTTGCAGGAGGGTTCCTACAAAATGCAGGCCCAAAAGCCCCTGAGGGCTTCAGCTGAGTTTTGGGGAAGACCCGTTCAGACGTCGCCGTCCCAAAGTCACAAGTTCCCCCTGAATAGGAACTCGACTTCTATTTGGAATCGGGTTTCACTGGGGTTGGTGTGCCTGAAAATAGTTTTAACAAGCGTAAAACAAACTCTTCCTTCTGGTTGCGTAGAGTACCCTCTCCCCACTCCCAGCCCCGTCTCCGATAAATCCTTAAATTTTACTTTTCGCTTTTTAATGAACGCGGAACGTCCCAGGTTTTTTGAGGGGAAAAGAGGGACATGTTGCGGTCCGCTCCAAAGAAAATCTCAATGGCTTAGGTCAGGACCCAACGTTGGTGAACTCCTGCCAGGCTTCTTGTGAACTCAACTGGTTCAGGGCGTGTGCGATTTAGTACAATTCTTTTCGGGGCCTGCTTCGAGAGATAATATCGTTTTCCGTTTATAGAAAACGGGCATGAATCATTTTTTTGTGTACATGTATGTATACAGTTGAGGCAAGGTTTCATTAAAAAAAAAGGAAACGAAAAAAAAAAAGGAAAGAGATATAGAACCATTTATTTTCCTTTCGTTTGGGATTGAAACCTCTTGGCCTGCGTGATAAATGGAAAATAAACAGAAATTCGGAGTCAAAATACGATCTTCCTTGTGTCATCTACAAACACCAGGATGCCTCTGGGCTGTTTGCAATACTAACTTTAGGCCAAGCCACCAGCAATCCATTAAAATTGCCTGTTGCAATAGCAATCGCCCCCTTCTATTGGCTAGCACCGGGCCGCAATGTTATTAGACGCAGGGAAAAATAACTTCTCTATTTGTGGTTAGTGCCTTCAAAAACGGTTCCTGGCTCACTTTGCCTTTACTCGATCGAGAAAGGACCAGTTGGAGGCGAGCATAGCTGGTTGTGCAACTTGTATACCCCCATCTTCATTATCTCGCTTTTATATGTTCCACCTGCTGCTGCTGCCGGCTACAAACTTTCCCCCAAGCATAGGAGTGGATTAAAATCATAACACGGGGGCTATCAAGAACTTCTCCCAGCGTTTAGATTATGGGGTGGTGGAGGGAGAGGGCAAAATGAGATGGCTTTCTGGTCACTTGCACAATAAAGCAACCGGCTTCCTCTTACTCCTACTTCCCTCTCATCTTCATTTCTTGGTGGATTCGAATCTTAGTCCTGATTTGGTAGGAAAAGGTTTGCTCAGGTTTGGCTAAACTAGGTGCAGTGCCTTTTGTAGAGGTAATTGTCAATGCAGCCTTGCTCCACCATCCTCCTACCTTAACTCTTCTCTACCCCCTTCCCCACACAAACACTTTACAATCTGTGTCACAGGGTGAACTTAATATATTGCACTAAGAGGCTGTGGGATAACCCTTGTCAGCCTTACAACTTTCCATTTAGCTTTGATCCAAAATGTTCCCTACATTTCGTGCTTCTGCCCATCCTCTGCCCTGTTCTGCAAATGGAGCCCCAAAAGAAACTTCTGCAAGTTTCTTTTGGGGCTCCATTTGAGAGGCTCCTCTGTGGCCCTTGTCTGAAAGAACATCTGCATCCTTTCAACAGCACATTGTGGAGTATTTATTATAGGATGGACCAAAAGGCGCTGGGTCTAGATGAGGTTTTTCAAGATCTTATGTAACAAGGGATTCATCCTTGACAGCAAAGGCAAAAAATGTACTTCTTGCACGTTTTCTATATAACCTGGTGCTGGTGTAGAGTACAGGTGCTCACCTGTGAAAGCCAGAATTACCCTCAAAATCACCTTTATGAGGAAAAAATTTAGTGACATTTTCTTTTTTAGAGGAAAGGTAAGGACCACGGTAGGATTGGTTAACCTAAGTATGAATGTTGGCTGGGCTCTTACACTGTGCTAAGTCACAGGAAAATTGCGGTATAGAGGACAGTAGAGTGGAAGGGGAATTCAGCCTCTGTATTTTAATTAATTGGTTCCATATAGAATGAGAATCCAGCCAAATGTGGCTTCTATAAAAGGACAAGCCTTGCTATGAGGTGTGAATCCAAATTGCTGAATCAAAATGGAAGAACAAATGGCAGCTGAAACCAGAAGGATCTTTAGAAAGACCAATAGAGTCTTTTCTTGAAAATGGGGCTTGTAATTCAGGAACCTTCCATTTGGACTATGACCATGGTCTCTCCATAGGGCTGTAGGGCTGTCCTTGAAAACCCCCTGGATGCTGCAGTTGGTCCAAAATGCAGTATACAAGGCACAGCCCTTGGCTCATTCATATAACATCGCTATTTTTTGAACTTCACTGGCTCCCTATAAACTTATGGGTGCAACTCAAGGTGCTAGTCATCACCTCAAAAGCCCTTCATGGCATATCGTTGAATTATGTGTATTTGTATTCCGTTATCTCTGGCAACACCATGATACAATGCCAATACTTGCAGAATGGACAATTAGAAAAAGTGATTATACATGACATCTGGCGAGACTCAAAAGATATGCCTTCTCTGTCACTGAGTGCCTGATGGAATAACACCTCTCCCCCCCACCCCCACCCCCAAGATTTGGATGGTCGAGATCCTGTTGATCTTCTAGGTTCTGAAATTCTGGTTTCCCCACAGGGGTTGGACCAGATTATGGGACGAATGTCTAGAAATGAAGGACCTTAAATGGAATATACAATGGGTGGTGGCCTTGGCCGTTCTGTTTTTCTGTTCCAGATGTTTGTTGTATTTTGTTTTTTAAGCTTCCAGCTAATGTTTTGGCTAGCTGGTTGGCTATGTAACTCCCAGAAAGAAAATAAAACTCTTGGTGCATGTAAATTAATATTTGTCCACCTTAGCCAAGACAGAGGGAGTAAGACTCTGGGAACCTGAAAGTGTCTAGAAAAAAAATTAACATACAAAATACCTAGTGACCAACAGCACCTGCTTTAAACGATGATGATGATGATGGCGGTGGTGGTGGTGGTAATGGGGGGAAGGAAGCGGTCATTCCAGTGAATACCCTCCGAAGCGGTTCAAAATATGATCCTGGAAACTACTAAGACAAGGCTGTTTGGTCTCAATTCAAAGGCTTTTCTTAACCTGCAGCCATTCTCCCGCCACTTCTGTTTATTGCTGAAATGACAAATCTGTGCAAGAGAGAGATTCCATTTTTCACCCTCCCCTGCTCCATTCGGCCCTTCTCTCTCGCCGCCTCCCTCTCCTTCCTCTGGAGCAGGAGAGAACAGAACTCGCTCCGGTTGTTTGTATTAGCAACACACATGTATTTCTTTTATTTAGGCGTAAATAGAGAATCGCCGTGTTTAGCAAACAGCAGCGCCAAGTTATAAAACTTCCCCGGCCATCCGAGCTTGGCGAGGGGAAGAACCTTCTGAGCGGAGATTAGAACACAGAGCAGAGGCGGCGAGGCGAGGCACACGCGGGCAGCGCTCCGTTTGTAGTAGCAGTAGCAGCAGCAGCAGCAGCAGCACAACATCAGCGATTGAAGAGGTTGGTACTTGTTTGAAGCATCTCGTTCGCTCCAGGCGGGTGAAAAGGGGTGCCTTTAATGTCGCCAGAGGAGGTTGATTTGTATCTTCTTGGCTTTGCAAGTCCCGGCCAATAGGGGAAGGGTGGGGAAATCACGCCCCAGGAAAAGGGAGAACTCTAAAAGGAAGAGGAAAAAAGTTGGAACAAGGGAGCAGCAAGTGAACCCCGAGGACGTGGGGCGCGGACGGGAGAGGAAGGCCGATTCTCTGGGGATTCGGTCCAGGGATGGCCTTCTTCCCTTCCCTTCTCTTCCCTCCCATCCCCTTCCCTTCCCTTCTCTTCTCTTGCCTTCCCTTCTCTTCTCACCCCTTTTCTTCCCTCCCCTCCCCCCCTCTTCCCTCCACTTCTCTTTTCTTCTCTCCCCTTCTCTTCCTTCCCCTCCCTCCCACTCTGGTGCAAGTGTCCCTTTTCACAATCACTTTTCTCTATCGACGTAGCACGGAGTGTGCAAAAAGGAGCGAGAAGCCCATTAAGAGTATTAACAGATCGGCGCGACATAATACAGCAGCTCGTATTGATCGCCAAACGTCTGTAAAATATGGTCTCGAATGAAGCCATTGTTCCTCGGTGCTCTTTTCGCCAGGCTAATGACCTTGGTAGGCTAGCAAAAGGAAGCAGGCAAAGGATCGCGGGCAAGGAGGTGTCCCCTACCCCGCTTGGCACGGGGGTGGGGGAGGGTCCTCGGGAAATGCGGCGGAGAGATCCGGGCTGCGGTTGAAGAGCTCCTTCCTGGGGCCAACGCCAAAATGATTCTCTTTGGCCTGCGGAAGGGATCAACACAGCTCACCAAACATACGCGGCGTCTCAGTCCGGACGGGAACAAGGATACACATCCAGCCCCAGCCCCAATCGCGGGTTGGGCATCAAATTCAACCTGGGCGCAAGCGGTTATCGGCCCGAAAACCTGCTCCCTTCTCCGCAATCCAGTGAGGGTGAAAAGTTAGGGGAGGATTTCAACTCGTTACAAACTTGCGGGCGGCCGGGTGGCCGGGGGGGGGGGGGGGTCGGAGGTGATGCCGATGCCTTTCTAATGAAGACATCTGAAGAAGGGACAACCGGGACTTGGACGCAGGGAAGTACGAGGGAAGGGGAAGTATTCACCTGCTGATGTTTGGCTTTGCGTGGAATCGTCGCTGGAGGCGCAAAAGAAGCGCAGCTCGGGCAGATGCCGAGCATCGACGGCGCTTTCGGGTTACAAAGGGTGGCTCCAGGAGGGCAGGATCTGGGCAAAATGAGGCCACCTCCCCCCCTCCGAGCATACAATGGGAATCAACCCTGTACACTTTCTCCCAGCCTAGCCTAACCTTAGCTGACCGCGCCACTGCACTGGAATCAATGGGCATCTCTTTTGAGGATCAGGCAGATTGGAGGCAACAGGGGGCCAAGACCAGCGTTGCTCAACCTGCGGGGTCGTAACTACGCAACCTAAAATCTCCAAACACGAAATGGAATATAGGGTCGCCTGTGGGGTTGGACTAGAAGACCTTCGAAGTCCCTTCCAACTCTATTACTTTATGTTCTATGTGTCTGGCAAACGGCCTCAAGATGGAGAAAGACCGTGTTGCTTTCTCTCTTTTGATCCGAATTTGGTACTTTTTATGGACGCATTTAAAAGATGTATTTTCCAAGATATTAAGTGCTGTTGAGTCTGTAGATCTAGGCAAAATGCTAGGAATTCTGAGAATAAGCCTTGCTTATCTTTAGCAATAAGCAAATATGCATGAGATTAAGCTAGCAAATAGGGAGAGAGACTCTTGCCTCAATCAGAGTTCTTATTTATAGATATACACAGTGGTTCCTCCCACACACACACACATGAAGAATGAGGTCCCAATAATCAGGATATTAAATTAACTTGAACTTAAACCATAACATTTCTGCATGCTATACATACCATATCTATTTAAATGCCCTGGCTGACAGGGCAATCCTCACAGAAATATTTATCTGCAAATAAATCCAGAAACTCTGCTTAAACTCACGAGGTTTCAAAGAGTTTGTCACTCAGCCTCAAAATAGGATCCTGATTGGTGGGCCTATGGCTTCTTTGCTGGGAGTCCAATCCCTCCTTGGAAAATATTGAAACATTTTAAAGATTGCATGAATTGGCCTTTTAGAAAACCAAACAACTTCTTCAATTAGAAGAATCCAATTTGTACCACGTTTAGGTAGACAACCTTGCTTGTGTATGAAGACAACAGATCCTCCAGCCATTCTCTTGGTTGGTGAATCTAGATCAGTGGTCTCCAAACTTGGCAACTTTAAGACTTGTGGACTTCAACTCCCAAAATTCCTCAGCCAGCTATGCTGAGGAATTCTGGGAGTTGAAGTCCACAAGTCTTAAAGTTGCCAAGTTTGGAGACCACTGATCTAGACTCTTTTAGAGCAGGATGGCAGGATGCCTGCCCTTGTTACTTGTGTAGAAGAGGGAATTTCAGCAGCATAAATTGCAGGTATTGATATTCCCTCTCTGACACAAATAGAAGTGGAAAAGCCCCTCTCCTCTATCCCAAATGTTCTTGAATAAGAGCTTCCAGTGTGCTTAGAATGGCAGGAGTTGTAGCTCAGCAACATCTGTGCTAATGCTAGCTGAACTTGAGATGGAGGAAACTGAAGGTGGGGAAGGTTTTCTTTGGTACTTTAGAAAGTATATACTAGGTGAGATCAACCTGAGCTAATATAAAGCCTTCATTATCAGTTCACTGCTGACCTTGTGCTTGGCTTTGGTTGACAACACAACACTTTTGCCCTTCGTTAGTAATTAAAAGGTGGTAGAAATGAATTAAAGCACTGCCTTCAATATTCTTGATTGCATAGGTAGAAAATCCTTCTTCATGATTTAAATCAGAATAAGACAAAATTCTCTGCAGACATAAACATGATTCAACTAGAAAAAAAAAGTTTAACATACCTCTTTCTCCTAATGTACTACATGCAGGGAGAGTTTTTAGGTACTATGGTATGTTCTAGAATTGAGAACAAAGTAGCATTATACCATACTTGTTCTTGTCTAACCACAGGTTACCCTGAGTCACAGCAATCCATGTGTGGATTCCATTCAGTCCTGTAGCTCATTAGATATTCTTAAAGCAGCCATATTCTGTCTGCTTGGAAAGATAAGTGAAGGATCCTGAAATCTTTGGAAGGAAAATGGGATCAATAGTATATTTGCAAAACATACTAAGCTAAAACGAATAAAAATAATAGCTGTGATTCTACTATTGCTGACCATGAGCATCTAAGCTCTTATATAAAAATAATTTTAAAATATTTATATAGCTGCCCTGCTCAAACACTGTGATTCTGAATGAAAAGAGAGAAAGAAAGAAAGAAAGAAAGAAAGAAAGAAAGAAAGAAAGAAAGAAAGAAAGAAAGAAAGAAAGAAAGAAAGAAAGAAAGAAAGAAAGAGAGGGGGGGGGAGAAGAAAAATAAATAGAAAAAAATGAAAAATTATTTGGGGAGGCGGGTTGTATGATACACTGAATATTTTGGGATAAAATGTGGCCGAGTCTTTTGTGGGTCAGTATATTACCGGAAACCATCCAAAATTCTAATGTGAGGTGTGGGCCAAGGCATCTTAACAAGTATCATTTGTTAGGTTTCATATTAGCTATCGTTTGTGGACCATGGTTTAACAAACCTTGCAAATGCAGCAATCTTGTTACTTACTACTGAGTTCTTTATAGTTGCAAGACATCACTGTGCAAATTGTCAGGGTCAGATAAATGAAACATGTTTTTTTTGTTCTCCAAAGCTACAAGGTAGCTTTCCTTTAAATTACAACTGGTCCACAACAGTTTTCCTCACCAGAATGCCTTGTGGGTGTATGGGACTCTCAGATGATCAGTCTGGCTATAATGTTTGGAATATGAGGCATTTTTATCCTAATTGGAGAGCACCAGGACCCAGGTTTATTTTTCCACATTCATGGAAGTAGTCTAGTGACATTCAAACTTCTCAAGCTAGTGGGCCTTTTGTGGTCAAAAGCCCAACAATACAAAAATTGCACCACACTTTTAAATGCAAGGTCATAACTGATATTGAAAAAGAATGTCTTGGTAATGTAAGTAATGGGAGCAAAGCAAGAACCCAACATATGATTTCTAGCATTTTCTTGATCCATCCAGTGTTGGTGTGCTGATAGCTGTAGTAGTGAGAAGTGGCTTTACATCTCAACTATGCCTGGCTTATGCTTGAAGATGCTTTAAGAATTGTTCAACTATACTGAAGTGACCATGGCTAGGAGCCCTTTGCAGCTACACTTTGAATCCAATTTCACACACATCTGCACATATAAATTATTTTTAAGTGACCAAAGCAGATTTTTCCAATTTGACAGGTTACACCTCCTTATGAGTCCTAGATACTTATTGTCACTTTTTGATGAATAAAACACTGTATTAGGGAAAAGGGCATTATTTCTACTTTACTCCAATGAGGATTTAACTGTATAGTATTAGAATCTGAAATTCATAAATTGGCTATATAAATGTTTCAAATGAATAAGTAAATAAAATTTTCCCTGCCAACCCTCTCCTGATCTCAAATGGCCATATGGTTCGGCCTATTTTGAAAAATATCATTGTTTTCCATTTATAGAAAATAAAATGACATGTGTGTATAGACACAAACACACCACTGAGGCAATATTTCATTAGAAACCAACTGTTGTTATGCTTACATGAATGAAAACCAGTTTTATATCATCTCTACAATAGTCAGGTAGTGTTAAAAATGTTATATATTAACCCACCTCACAGGATTGTTGTGTGAAAAATAAGAGGAGGATGGTGTGTTGGATATGTATGTTGCCTTGACTTATTTAAACAAATAAAGGCAGGAAACAAACAAACAAAGAAACAAGTCAAAAGAGCCAACATCTCATGGAAGTCAATTATGGTTTTTTCTGAAAGAAAAATGACTGCATTAGGTGAAGGGAACTCACATGATTTCTTTTATCAGTCCTTTGTTTGGGCTGTTCTTTTAACCTCTAGAAAAACTATGGAAGAGACCTTTTGCATCCAAGGGATTAGAGCAGTACATGGTTTCCCCTTGAGGGATTTGTTTATTGAAAGGAAGACCGATATATACAATGCTGATATTGTGCAAGAGATTGTGGATGTATGCATTGGTAAAGATTGTAATGTTATGAGTAGCATGGTAATGAACATCAGAAGCTGTCCCCCCACTAAGTCAGTGACTCCTCGGGATTTTCTCTCCCTCCCTGGAAGGCCTGTATTTGAGTCTCATTTTTTGGTTGTCTTTTTTCCCATCCCTCTCAATATGTTGGGCAACAGCTCCCATTGCCACTATTTGGTTCATACCGTCCAATGCTGAGATAGACTAATACATTTGGAAGGGACCCAGTGGGGAAGGATTTGCTAGAATGAATAATCACTCCCTAAGTAGGTTCAGGAAGACAAACCAAACAACTTTTTATTTGAGCCTTCTTCAGTCTCCGATCCTCAGATTCCATAATTCCTAGAGAGATTGCCAGTTGCCCCAGGACTTTTGAAGAGCATTGGGAAGACCCGTTAACTCCAAAGTAAATTTCACTGTGCTTGATGGGACTTATATTAAGTGTATCTGGATGTAAAGCCCTGGAATACATGAGCAAAATCCCACTGAGTCCCATACCAGTCTCTTTCATTTCAGTGAGTGCAAGAGTTTAGTTTTAACTGTGGACTGTATTACCATAATTCCGTATCCACTGCTATCATTAGTTCTTAAGCAACAACTACAGAAAGGATTGGTGTAATTCAAAGAGGATAGGTCTATTAATGGCTGTTCCCATGGCAGCACGCAAAGTGTGATTTCAGAGACATTTCACTGTTTCCAGAAACTGAAAGGGAGGGAGGGAGAAGCTACTACAGCTCTGGAAAGCTTGCTTAGCCCAATCAAAGTCATATGGGCACTAGTAAAGGATAAAAATGCTCCTTCAAGTCAGCCTTGACTTGTGGTTACTGTCCAGGCAAGTCTCTGCAGTTTTCTGGCATCGATTTCAGAAGTAACCTGCCATTGCCTCCTTCCCTAGGACTGAGAATGAGTTAGGGTGACCAGCCCAAGGTCACCCAGCTGGCTTTGTGCCTAAAGCAGGATTAGAACTGACAGGTCTCCCAGTTTTCTAGCTTGGCAGTTACACATTTCCTGGAGTAAATGCATCTGATTAACCAGAGGTTATTTGGATTGCACTGATTTCTACAAATTGAGTTTGAAACATCGAGGCAGTCTTTTGTAGCCTCTAGAATTATATCTGATGCCAGTTGCCCGAAAGTGGGGACATGGTTTTCTGTCATTGTTGAAATGGGAAACTATAACAAGTATGCCCTAAAGTAAGAGTTAACATACTTTGTTAAGGGGGAGGGAGGGAAATAGTGCAGCTGTCAGCTAGCACAATTCATTACATATAGCTCTAGCCAACAAAAGTTTTTAAGCCGTGAAGTAGGGTAAGCAAATCCAGTAGATAAAAGGTTAGCAGAAGAGAAAGGGTTAAACATGGCCTTCCTCTTTCCTCATGGGCTAGCTTTGTAGCTGCAGGCAATTCCAGCTTCTTATCCCATCACAGAAATACAGGTACACCTCGACTTAAAATCACAACCGAGCCACAAATCTCTGTTTGTAAAGTGAGACATCTGTTAAGGGAATTTTGCCCCATTTTATGACCTTTCTTGCCCCGGTTGTTAAGCGAATCACTGCTGTTGTTCAGTTAGTAACATGATTGTTAAATGAATCAGGCTTCTCCACTGACTTCGCTTATCAGGAGGTTGGAAAGGTGATCAGTTGACAGCAGGACACTGCAACTGTCATAAATATGAATCAGTTGCCTAGCCTCTGAATTTTGATTGAGTGACCATGGGGATGATTGCAACATCTCCATAAGTGTGTCATAAGTGTGAAAAATGAGCATGAGTCACTTCTTTCAGTGCTGTTGTAACTTTGAACGGTCGTTAAACGAACTGTTGTAAGTCGAGGAAATTTGATTTCAAACCCGTTGGTGGATTCCTGGTTTGGTTTCAAACCTGTTGGTGGATTCAACCTCAGCTGAATATAGCTTATTGGACCCCAAAGCTGCAACCGTAGAGGATGGGGAGATTTTTCCTCCACACTGCATTTTTCGGGATTTCTCTAGCCCTTAATCCGAACAAAAATCCAGTTTAATAACACCCTGGGCAGATCCCGCCAAGCCGCGGAAGGATTTTTTTCTCGCTTCTCTCAAAAAACAAAAACAAAAAAACCATGGCCAAGTGGTTTTAAGCCAGCTTCCCCTACATAATGCCCTCAACGGCTTGCCTGTTCTGAGAGACTTTGGCTAAGCTAAACGGAGGCAAATGGAAGAGAAGAGCCTTCGGTTGGTTGCTTGTTTAGGAAGATTCCGGGCGCCCTTGGTTGCTTCTCCCTTGCAGGCCCTGCTTCATTTTGCTTCTGACGGCCTTGCAAGGGAGAAAAGCCGCTCGGATTTCTATTTCGGTGGTTTAACCTTCATTGCGATTAAAGCGGACTAAAAGGAGGGATGGAAGAAGTAAAGGGCTTATTTGGGACGAATCTGAAACCGGGAGCTATTAATCGATGGCTCTGTTAATTACGGATCAGAGAAAGCGACTGTTAATAGGATTTGAGCAAAAGCGGCGGTCGGGTGGGGAAGGTTTGAAGTGCTGAGGGCCTTGTTGCGAACCCTCTTCTCGTGCTTTTCAAATACTCTCTCCCTCCGTAGGCTCTGTAGAGATATCGGTTATTTAATTCAAATAAAGGGCTGCTCCGGGAGGCCCTTCCGAGGAAAGGAAGAAGCCTCCAAGCGGACGCCTCCTTGGCGAACCTTTCTAAGCGGTTGGTTAGTTCACTTTGAACAGAAGGGCAATCCATTTAGGGGCGGCAGGGTAAAGTTCAGGGGTTTCTTTGCTTTCTTGCATGTAAAAGACCCCCACCCATCCCCCAAAAATGCATAGGGCGATCTTAATTCTAAAATGCTTCTCGGAAGTTGAAAGGGTTTAACACGGGATTAGCTCCACTTTAATCACAGAATGGTCTCCCAGTGATTAAAGAAGAGGCAAGGGAGGTATCCCCTCCCCTCACCCCCAATTCTCTGCCTAGGAGGCAAATTCAGAGCTGGTTTGGGAAAGGGGCGTTGAATATAACTAACACTGTAATTCTCTCTAAATTCCTGTGTAAATTTATACCCCTTTTGTGTGTCCCCCCCTCGTGCCCCCCGCCAAGTAGCTCCACATGGGTTTGCAGAGGAATGGGGTGCATTGGGGGGGGGGGGGGCAGTGAGCATGTTTTCCAAATGTTATATTCCAAGTTCTATTAGGGATGGTAATTGTAGTCCAATAATAACAGGAAGGCCTCTGCTTATCAGCTAAGGCATTGCTAGTAAGTTAGGCTATGGTGGAACTGTTGATCCTAACCAATACAGTGATCAGGTCTGATCAGGAGGCTGAGGGTTGAAGGTAATAAGGCACAGACAGGCCTTGAAGGGATTCCCTTTGAGCTGGTGGCTCTCTCCTCTGGCTTCCTTTCTCAGGTTTGGTGGCCACCTGGTCTCTGTTCCACTCTCCTACTTAAAATAAATCCAGAGTCTCTGGCTTTCCTAAACTAGTGCGGCTTTCATGATGGAGTGGAAGCATCAGATTTTCATCAAAGTTCTATTAAGTGAAACATAGGTTGCGGGGCACCCTCTGATTGAAACAGTTTAAATTTTAATTGTGTTTTTAATTTGACATATAGTTGCAGAAAGGAATGACACTGCGACGCCAAGGGGCGGTCGATTTTCTTAATTTCTCCCTGAGGAATTGATGAGTCTATCAGGCCACTAGATTGGAAACACATTAAAGCTCTCTGGTTAGGTTGTTAATTGGAACTTGATGGATAGGGGGCTTCGGATAGGCTATGCTGATCCAATCTGCCTGACTTTTCTGTTTTCCAATAAATTACACAATTCATTTTCCAGCCACAGATTACATAAATTGTACACTGCAAGAACTCTTTTTTTTAAAGGGAGGGGGCCTTCTCCACCTTCCCCCATCCCCACCCCCACTGCCGAAGCCTATGGTGAGATGTCAGTGGCACAAAAAAGAAAGAATGCGGTGTGGTGTGGGGGGACCCAGCCAGCATAGCCTCTTGAATGAAAATCGAAACATAATCAACGTTTATACTTAGAAAATTTATTGAGATCATTTTCTCTGGTATTTCCTTATTTTAAAGTTTGGACGCTCCATATATCATAATCCACACGTGGCAAAGGGGGGAGCAGAGAGAGGGGGAGACTGTGTTTAATATTTATCGAAGCTTGATTCGGAGATCAAACTTGTTTATGACTTCATCTGTCATTTCAGGGGGAAAACCTGCTCCCAATATTACAGGCTCTCAACAAGCCTATTTTCTAGGCGCCGCAAAAGCAGGGAAGATCAATTTTTATTAGGGACCTTTGAAAGCTTGCTCGGGGCCACTTGAAGAACTGACGCTACTCCTAAGCTGCAGGATCTTGGCTCCCAACATGTCTTTCCTGCCTCAGCAAACAGGCTGGGCTGCTTTGCTTCTGTTTGCACTGCTTTCTATTAAGCAAGAGTGAGAAGGAATAAGCATTTTTAATGGGGAGTGGGCTCAATGAGGGTTAATTGCCCCAGGCTCCAAGCCCATGAGACTCCTATCTATAAGATGACTTTGTATTTCAAACAGCTCAGTGGATTGATAGTGTCATTCAAGACCATAAGTACAATCAGTTTAAATACAATAAGCCCTACGAATTGCCATGGTTTCCAGTTTCTTCATCATTTATTTCAATAGTGGAGGATAAAAAAACCAAAAAGAAAAACTTTGTCACATGTTATACATAGAAGAAACTTGGGGACAAGGGGAAGCGGGCAAATGTCCTTTATGTCCTTGCCTAGGTTTTAAGCATTGAGGGTTAGCTGGGGTATTCTAGATGGGCCCTAAAGTGATGCATTTAAGGATGTTTCTTAAAGGCTGTGGGTTTAATTGTTTTATACTCTTTCCCCATCCTTTTGAACTAGTGTGTGATTTCATTCACCTTGAAACCTGGTAAATTTGTGCTTCCTCCCCCAGTATGGCCCTGGATTTTCATCCCCCTGGAGACCTGCCTTGTCAGGGAGAGCACTTAGTTCCTGGATGCGCAGAATTTTTTCCCCCGTTACTGATGGTCTTTGCTAAATGCTACACATTGGACCTTGAATCAGCACATAAACCCTGATATAACATTTATTCTATCTACCACTCATTCTTTGCCCATGTTACAATCCTAGTTTAAACGCTGGCTTGTGACTGTACCACACATATTGCAGGCCAGGGGGTTAGCTTTTTCTCTTTGGAATTGTTGGGAAGAATCTGCCAACTAGAGTCCAGAAGAGAGGAATGGATTTTCTGAGTATGTTTTTGTGGGTAACTTTGTGCCTCTCTTCCCCAGCCCCCCATGTAGTATCCCCCAAATTCAAATACTATCAAATAAACAGAGAAAAACATCAGAGCAGAAGTAGTCCTAGGGAGAGATGCTGGTGGTGATAAGAGCCTGCCTCAGATGTGTTACCAGCAAGGTCTATTAGAGCAGGAGAAATGGAACCGGAACTAGCAAGGCAAGTATTTGGATGAGGAAAAGATTAAATAAACAACCATCTTCTTAGAAAAACGCAGATCATGATGCTGGGAAACAATATACTGTATCCTAAGCTCAGACAATACAGCCCTTCCTGAAAATTCAAAGAGACCTAAAGAAGAGGGCAAAAAGGAAAATCAGGTAGTAATGTCAAAAAGAAACATTTTCAAACAGAACCTTTCCCAAAATAAATGTTTTGAATTTTTAAAAAGCAAATAAACAAGCAGACAACTATCCCTTTCAATCATGCCTGAAGGACCATAGTGATTGGGAATGTCCATTGATTCCTCCCAATAGAGTATCCCTTTTTTTGCCTTTTCCCCCATGAATGGTGAAAAGGCATCAACCATCTTCCCCCAGGACAAAAGGCCTCATCTGCCTCATCACTGGGCTTTGGATCTGAATGACTCTTCTAACCCCACCTGGGAATGAACACACACTCACATCACACCCCCACATACTCCCATATACCACACTTCTTGAACATGGGAAATTGATTTTTTATAAAGCCCTGTTTTTTTTTAAATTTCATTTTAGACCAGCCTAGCCTTTAGTTTGAGTCCAAGAACCGTTTGCTTCAAAGATGAGCAAAACACCAGCCAAGGAGGAAGGAGGAGGGTGGGGAGGGAGACGTTAAGCCCTAAATGAAAATCATAATTTACCAAGCTGTAAGCCATCTTTGGATTCAGTTCTTTCCCTTTATCGATCAGAAAGTCCTAATCAAAAGGACTGCTAGAGACGTTTCCACTCTTGGAGAGTAGAGACTCGCTTCTCCTCCCTGACTGAACAAAAATCCATAGAGTAAAATGGCTGTTTGGTAAAGATGATGATTTCCAGGCGTCCATAAAGGACATCAACAAAAGCTTCCCCGCTTGCTAGAGAGGCTCCTCTCTCTCTCTCTTCTCCTGACAGATGTGGCCATTTAACAAGTTTAGGCTGAAACGGGTGTATAAAATGCACCCATTTAGCTCTGACAGGGCAGATTTCACGCCCTGTCTGGCCTGGTTGTAAATTCTCCTCCACCTCTTCTCCAGGCCCAATCTATCACCATTTCACCCACAGCTCCTCCTGACCTATTGGAGCATATGCCTCGCTCACATTGCGCTCACCGTGCCTGGATGCCCGTCAGAAAGAACCATGCCCTGGCTCTGGGCTGAAAGGACTTGATTGCTTCAGGGAGTGGAAACCACGTGGATTGAGAAGTAATGGCTGTGTGAATATCTGAACAAATTTCATTGAGCCTGGGTTGCAAAACTCGTGTGTTCACACACAAAAAACTTTATGCACAAACATTTCTAGTTTTCTCTTCTGGTGAAGTATTTCTATTTCTTGCTGTAGTCTCTGCATGATTGGATAAGTTCTTTGGACTTGGCACAGCAAAATTCATAGAAGAATTGGTCTGTTTACAATAACATGGATTTGCCTTTATATTTTCACAGCTCTTTGCTTTTGAAAAAATGGACAGACCTGGAAAAAATATCAGGCGTTGAAGGACAAAATTAGGATGGCTTCCTGAATGTTACAGAAATATCCTCTCCCTGTTGGATATAGGAATATGGTCTAGATTGCTAGGAATGTCATCAAAGATGACATTGGCTTTTACTGCATCCTTTCACTGTTTGGGTAGCACTTTGGGCTAATGCTTTTCCAGATAGGTATCTTACTAACTGGTACTGACCTAGGCATCTCAATTCTAATTGTTCTAATTGTAAAAGAGGGTACATTTCTCTCTCCAGAGAAAATAGCTACAAAAATTCCTTGCTACACAAGTATGATAGAATAATGGCTGGATGCAAAGGAGGACATGGCTCTTGAATCTTCCAAGTATCCATCTTCTATCCAGTTTTCAGTGTTATATTACTTTTAATATTACCCAGCATAAGAATAGGGTGTAGTTCCATCTGTTTGGAGGACCCCAGGTTGAGATGGACAGCTATAATAGTTAGGTGGAAAGATGGACAGCTATAATAGTTAGGTAGTTTCAGCAGGGAACTACAAATTGCAATTGCTAACCTCTTTCACTTACACTGCAATTAGGTCTTCTTTTACACCCTTGTTTGCCAGATATGTATTTTTAAGTTTTGAACTGAATATTTGAATTTATATATATATAGATCAGGTAATGTATGAACTCTGGCTGTTGCAGATATTTAACAGGGTATTTATCCTAAAAGTTTATGAAATGCTGGATTTATAAGAAGTTATCATCTTTGCATATTGAAATAAAATTACATGTCTGGAGGAGTTAAATTCAGTCTCCGAAATGCTATTTGAATCTCAGTTGCTTCCTATGTAATTAACTTTCACGCTCTTCTTGTAGATGTTCAATATTTGTAACCAGGTTCCATTCATCATTTCTCTGAGTTTATATTTGCAAAATATTACAGTTCCACCTATTAAAATTTCAGCTGATGCAGAAGTAGACCACTGACTTCTTATACATTGAGAAAATCTACAGAGTATTTCATTTGTGTATGTCTTTTCATCTATTATTACTCTATATGGTGTTTAATATTTCTTGCTTGGTCCTGATACTACCATGGATGATGGTTGATTAAGGCATGGTGTTCTTTCTTGAAGTCAAGGTTGACTGTATTAATTGTACAAGGATGGATTTTTCAGCCACCCACCTTCCTGGATTCTTTTCCCTGCCAGTTGTCTCTCATACTTTACTACTCTAGGGTATTACCTTGACTAGTGATGAGAAACTTTTGTTGGAACTTAGTTCAAGCGTTATGGAATATTAAGCTTCTGTTTCCTTTGGTTATTTAGCAAAGTGATGATTCTAGAGTGAACTATTTTTTCTTAGCATTGAAATGAGATTCTATACTATGATGACCACTTAATCCTCCAGTGCCTCCATATCCTAAGTACAGGTAATCCTTGGCTTATGACCACAATTGACCCCAACATTTTTGTTGCTAAGCAAGACAGTTGTTAAATGAATTTTGCTCCATTTTACAACCTTTCTTGCCATAGTTTTAAGTGAATTATTACAGTTGTTAAGTCAGTAGCATGGTTAAGTAAATCTGGCTTCCCCATTGACTTTGGTTGTGTCAGAAGATCACAAAAGGGGGTCACAAGATCTCAGGACACTATAACTGTCATAAATATGAGTCCATTGCCAAAGATCTGAATTTTGATCACATGACCATGGAAATGCTGTAACAGTCTAGGTGTGAAATTGTAATTTCAGTGCCTTTGTAACTTTGAACTGTCACTAAATGAACTGTTGTAAGTCGAGAATTACCTATAGATCCTTCCAGGGTTTTCATAATTCCTTGTTTAATCACATATATGCATATACATACATGTGTGGCCCTGTACTGAGATTTGTTTGTTCTTAACAATAAGATACAAAATTCTACTTATCCTTCTCCCCTCCCAAAGTTAGCTCTTTAATTATTCTCTTCCTTTACACCAGGGGTGTCAAACTCGTGGCCTCGTGGGCCAGATATGTCATGCGCTGGCTATATCCACCCCCATTTTAGCAAAGGGGGGAAAGTTGCAATACAACACGTGACGTGACACCATGAGTTTGACACCTCTGCTTTACACAAAAGCTTGCAGGAGATCAGAGGTTGCACACAACTTCCAGACTTTTATTTGTGGCCTGCAAAAGCTACATGGTTATTCCACCAACATTTGCTGGCAACTTATTAAATAGCATGATTTTCCGTTATTTATTTATTTATGCTGCAATAGCCTGGCTCATACTTTCTGCTTTTCCATGACCAAACCAATCACCTCATAGACTGCAGCTGACTTGAACCAGAGGATGCCCATAGCATAGTAGATGAAAAGAACATGAAAAGAGATGGTATATGGTTTTTTTTTTCCCCTATATAAAATCTCCAGAAAACAAAGAAGGCATTGGAGACTCTGTTGACAATATCATCTCTCCAAAAATAATGCCAGATGCTTGAATTCTTCATTCCTGTGGTTGGCCATTTTGATGGGAAATGATGATGATGGGAGTTGTAGTACAGTAACAGGCGGAGGGACCCAAATTCCCTTGGTCTGACACGAAGGAGAAGAAGAAGGAGATGTTCTTGTGCACATAGGTTGAAAAAAATACTAAGTCTGTGTAAAGAAGCTGTATTTTGTGTCAAGGAGCATCTTTGTGTCACAGAGGCAACGTGACTCCTCTTGTTAATAGAATGAAGTGAACAGACCTCAGTAGAGTGTTTCAGATTGTCTCGAGGTCATGTCCAGCAGCTCTAGTAGTAGGAAGAGGCTTCTTTTCATGTACTTCACATCCACTGCATTCTCTTCTGCCTGATGAAATTGTGCAATGAAAGTCATGAGGCAACGTGGCTTCACTTTTAGAGGTGGAAGTTTCATGAAGAGTTTCCAAGAGATTCTTTGCACAAATCTTCATCAAAACAAAACAGTCTTTCCAAGTATTGGTCAGCAATAAAAACCGAGAAGTCCCACATACCACATGATGATATGGATAGTCCTTGATTTACTACCATAATTAGGATCAGAAATCTAGTCAGAAATAATTATGGTTATGAGGCACCCAGGGGACATGAAATAATGATTTAGCCTTTTTTGTGGTGAACATTAAATGAATGGCATCATCATTAAGTGAATCTATTTCCTTGAATAGGGTTTTTTTTTTTTTGCCAGAAACTGACAAAAATGTCAGAAACTGATCCTCCCACACACAAAAAACCCACCAACCCCACAGAATGCCACAATGTGTGACAAAACTGACCAAACAAGTCACATGGTTAGATGGTGATGGTCTGACCATTTACAAAAGCTAGGGATGTTTTACAGGCTGCAACGCACCTGTTCCAGGCCCATTATAACTTTGAACGGTCATAAAATGACCAGTCATAGTTTGAGAATTACACATACATGCTCTTTATCTTTAAGATGGAAGGAAAAACAAGCAACAGACAGGTGTGCAACTAGAAGAGAAAATATTGCCATAAGAATCAATGTATTCCCAACATGAGCTAAAGACGATAATATTCAAGATAGCAATTTTGTTTTTAATCTTTATAGATGTGCAAGATTTGAGGCACTGAGCAAGCATTAAAATACCACTTAGAAGTAGCAATGGAAATATTTTTTAGATAACATGGATGTGAGTTATATATTTTAGCAGGATTTTGCCTGCCAAGTCCAACATAATCTCATTTAATGTTGAAAGAGGAAATGAGACGATTCATTGAAAGGAGGGTCAAGAGGTCAAATACCTTCAGGAAGTTTGACATTATTTAAATTCACAATAACAGAAGCTCAGATAAAATATCACAGCCTAAGATAAAACAAGTTCAAGAGGGTGCCAGTATCTATAATGAGCACCATCTAGGAAACTATAGAAGACAAGTAGGTTTTCTTTGTCCAAAGAGAAAAACGAAAAGCAGAAACTTTAGCTAGTTGAAATTAAGATAAGCCAATGGTAAGAAAAATAAGAAACAAGTTGCTACAAGTATGGAAATGAATAAAGTTCTTTGTATACATTCAAACGTGAAATACTTTGGACTATGAATATATTTGAAATTGGAAACTATCCAGGGAGATGGTAAGACATAGAAATAATAAGTTATTAATGAAAACTGAAATGCTTGCATTAGTCTTTACTTTGTGAAGTCTTGGATAGATAGCCATAGGTTGCTTTGCAGATATGGTATTCCAAAACGTCCAATTATAGCAAAATATAAAATTCTGAGGTTAATAGTCAAATTAATAATTAATAAGCAACCAAGAATGAGAGTACAAACCTGAAATTCTGAAAGAGCTGACTTATAAAACTGTTAATCTATTCACAGAAAAACTCATACAATTGCTGCCTTATTAGAGAAAAAATAACAATAGTCAACAGAATATTTTTTAGAAATGGGTCTGAGAAAGTGAAAGAATGCAGATGTGGGAATCTAACTTCAGATCAAGAAAGGAAAAATAAATAAATGTAGAATAATTAACAATGCAGAGAAAAAACCCAATAATTGTATCCATAATTTTTTTCCAGCTGGTCCAAAACATTTTAAATCTATAAGGTAAAGTAAAAATACTGTAGTTCTCCCCTTCAAAGATAGCATTCATTGTACTTGTAGCTGGCCAGCTTATTTTAGTGCTTAATACAGAAAATTTCACAAATGGTTGTCATTTTAGATAAAAATATATCTATGGATAAGCATATTTTTATAATCAAACTCCTAAACATCTGATACTCTTTCCTGTAACCCAAAATCACTTGTCTGAGGCTGCCCCATTCTTCCTAATAACAGGGCTGGCCTTATTCCAGAGAAATTATATATTTGGGTTTTACAAAAATTTTAATAAGCATAAGGCTGTTCTTTTATGAACTGATAATAACTTAAAAATTGAAAGAAAAACATAGGGATAGAATGATAATTTTCACAGTGGCACTAAGATTCCTGTTGGGATTAATTCTATTTAACATTTATAAATAAAGTCAAATTGAAAATAAACAGTAATCTAAGAACTTTCCTTCCTAGTGATTTATTGCAGGGCCCAGCCACTATTGTGGCGATATGAAGTCTGTCTTCCTTGCTGCTGCTATATCACCATAGTAATGGTTGGGTGAAACTGTAAATCACTAGTAAAGAAATGGCTTTGGACGCATTTGCAACTGGGAGTGACAACCCAGTCAGGTTGTAAAAGTTCAAAAATAGTTCTCCAAACTAGGATACTCCCAATAATTATGAAGCCCATAATTATAAAACAAAAACAAGGGAATACACTGGTGTCTTATTGAGTCCTATAACTAAATAGGAGAATTAGATAATAAATATTTCATTTGAAAGCAGCCTTATCCTCCCACCATTCTGAATGTTCCAGTCATTTGGTTTGAAATGATGACTTAGCCCTGATCCAACATGACAGCTTATCTCTTGAATTATTCCCTCCAAAAGACTGGTTTGAATGCATGCACTACTGGGCTGCTTACCTGCTCCCCCCCCAACTGTTTTTATCTGGAGTAAGTTATATTAAGGACAATGGAGAAGAAAGTAGATAGAGTGGGATGAGACAAAAATGTATATCCAAAAAGTTTATGGGGAGATAAAGCTGAGACAATATCAGATTTATTAACCCATAGGGGACAAAGAAATCCCAGACTAAGCTTAAGTTTTAGAGGTGAAGTAAGTATGAATGAACTATGAATTAAGCTTTCAAGCAAAGTACAAGGAGCACATTTCCAACATAGATTCTATGGTAAATTATTTTGGGTTCTCCTACAGCCTTTCCTAATTAGGCATATTTGATAAAATTCAGCCCTTGCTGCTTTAGTTATAACTTTCTGCCAAATTAACATAAGATGGTGGTCCAGATCTTTGTAGTTGCTGAAATAGTTTTTGTCACTGATGTAATGGTAAAAAGGATGTATTGAGGACATTGTTTTACTGATGAATAGCTAGCTAGTAATGGGTATCTCCTGTCTTCCTTAAGATACAGGCCCTTCCCAGGAACTTCACTAATGCTTACTCAAAGTTGATCTGGTCACACAAATGTACTTCCTTGAAAAGAAAAAAAATACAAGAAAGTTTTCACATGGCAATGGATTAGTTTAAGCTGTAAAAAGTGGCTGATTTGTGGGAGAAGAAGAATTGGTATCAGAAATAAAATCATTGACTGACAGTTGTTAGACAGAGGAACAATGATAAAATTGCCAAACAGGTGTGTCCTATTTATGTTTATCTAAAAAAGCAGCCTGTTGTATTTAACTTCATTATTTCTTTTATAAACATTTCTAGAATTGTAAACAAAATATACTTTTTATCTGGTTTTACTGATTACATGGAGTTATCAGATCTGCCCTGTATATTTGTGTGTGTGTGTGTGTGTTGTCATCTGAATCATTTGAGTTTTTTTGCAGCCCAAATCAGACAGCTCTATTTTACGGAATTGTAAATTCTGGATAAAACAATAAATCACTGGCACAGAACATCCTTTAGCAAAGAAGTGGAAGCTCTTAGTAATCAACAGTTTGTTCTGTGCAACTTTCTGGCAATGGTCATAAGATGACTAGAAGGGATTTTCTAATTAGAGCAATGCAATGAATGGGTCCTCCTAGATCATGTAGTTCTTCTTTTGACCTTCTATTGTACTGTGAGTAACAGAAAATAACAAAATGACCTGTAAGATCTTGAATCTAAGGTACCTTTTACCATAGATGTATTCTAAGCCATTATAGACTTTGGGAAATTATGAGAGCTGAAGTACAGTGCATTTAGAAGGCAGCAGGTATGAAAGGTTGCTTTAGTGTTATATTTTATGGCATTCATGACCACGATCAATGGTCCACTGCATCATACTACAGTCTGCCTGCTTCTTCTGAATGAAATGGGGTATAAATCATGAAAACCTTAATTACAATATGGCTGATTATGTTGCTTAGGCATATTGGCCTTTATTCAGAGATCCATGGATTAAGCAGACCATAGCTAATAATTATGTGTGGGCCCAGTGTCAGTAAGGGTAGTTTTCATTTATTTTCAGTTAACCTTGAGTAATGCCCTAGTTGCTGGGAGTACCTGTGGATCTTTTATAGAGTTATACTGCTATCCACTGATCCTTGAGTCATAGGAAAATTCTACTGGCATTACGTTTACTCTGCCCATTTCCAATTCCTTCTCTGCCTTTATGCTTTTCTTTCCAATCACTGGTCATTTGTTCACCAATAACTCATAACATCTTCTAAAGTTATCCCACTATCACTGTGCAAAAATAACAGTAACAAGGAGAGGCTTTCTATTGTTTCAATAATGGTTGGGGATGCTGCAGAGACACCATAATATCACTATAGCGAGTCTCATGATTTTGTCCAAAGTACTGTGTAGCAATTGCTACACACTTCCATGCTGTTGATGGTGTTAGAATAAAGAGGGAAATGTTATATGGATTGGTACAGTTAAAGTCAACTTGGGCTCAGAATGAGATGAAATGTCTCTGGGACAGAGCAGAAAAGAGATAATGCTAGTTTTATGATTGTGCCATAGTTATTTGTAAGGATGCAGCCTGATTTCTATAGGGCAGTGAGGTTGCTTAGGTATTGGGGTAAAACACAGCCACATCTGTATGTCATGGCATCATTACACAAATAATAAGAATTGCATCATTTCTGTCTTTATGTGATGAAGTTATAGTGTACATGGCATCAATTATCCCTGTGTTCTTTCTACACAAAATGATAGAATCTTTTTCACAATTGTATTTAAACTGGATTCTCCTGTTTAGGACTGTAAATAAAAAGTTGGTTTCATTCATATCTTTATTCCATCTCATTTCTGGAATGCAAAGATTTAGGATTAAAGCACACTAGCCAACCACCTTTTAGCCTAAGAGGGAATTCAGGCTGATAGTTTCTAATTTGGTCAGTGGTAAGGTTAACTCAATCAATCATGCTTAACTTAATAAACTATGTATAAACATATATTGCAAACATAGCCACTTGATCTACCAGCTAATACAAACTGAAATGAAGAGTTGCCAATATATTGTCTTTCTAGACTTTTCTCTGCCCTTAAGGCTGAACTGATAACAAGAAATCATTACTATAACATAAGTAGGTTTACTTAGAGATAATTATTCTGTATTTTAACAAGTGCCTTCCATAGAACTGGCCACACCTTCCTCGATCTGCCTCAATTTTCATAGAGGAGAGAAAGGGAAATTTCTATTCCCCACCTATTTTTAGAGGCAAGGTGAACATTAGGTTAGACAAGACACAAACTTGAAATCCAAACTAAAGACTGGGTTTTGGGTTAAGGTTTTCACAGAAGAATGTTCTTGCTCTCCTTATTAAAAAGCATCAAAATTAGGGATATGAAATGTGATGGCTATTCAAGCATAAATATTTTTTTAAACACAGGACACTGAACCTAAAAAAAAAAAAGCAGCAACTTCTTTGGTCGATGAAACAGAAAGCCTTCTGCAGGCTTCCGAGGCAATCTAGGCCCAGATTGCAGAGCAGAGGGAAGGACACTCCCTTACATTATGTTTCAATGCGAGGTCTTTCCGGGTTAATGAGCTGACATCATGATTAAAGCTGACCATTTGTAATGTGTCTGGAGCCTGTTGAAAAGCACTGAAAAGGTTAATGTGGTAAAACAGGACAGCACCTGCCCCGCACGAGGAGGGGAGGAGCCGGGCCACACTCCCTTGAATCAATTAGGCCCTTTAATGAGGCTTCTGCGCAGCCAAGGAGTGAATGATCACATTGCCTCCTCCACTGGGGCGGCAGCTCGCTCCCCCTAATTATTTCATTATTTCATAAGCGCTTGATTCAATATGCCAGCCCTGATGGGGGGGGGGGAGTTAATGAAAATGTCATGAGGAAGAATCTTGACATTTGTCTGTATTGATTGGGATCTTGCTTTTATCTCTCCTTATGTATTTTGAGGAGAGGGAGAGAGAATCACCCTTTAAGAAAGCTCAGCTGAGTAAAAAATGGGTGGGGGGGGAGGACCAAAAAGAAATAAAAAGAGGGGGTCCCTCCTTCCTTCCCCTCTTCTTGTCCAAGCTTCTTCCATCCCTGTGATTTGGGATGAAGGGAATGGAGCTGGGTTGGGATAGAGGACATGCACTTACTAGTAAATGAATGCAGAACAAGTACTAGCCAGTCTTTGCTTGTTTAGTGTCACCACCTCTTAGTTTGTACTGTGTGAACTGAGCCCCTTTCCTTCACCAATGGCTGCCTATATTCTGTTATGCCTGGCAATCCATGTAGCAATCAAGAGAAGTTTGCAAATGCTGGGTTGCAGCTTTCCCTGGAAACCACTGGGGTGTTGCAAGGCCGCTTTCTATGAGAGAAAGAATGGCAGGAGTAACTAAGACCCTACGCATCCTTGCCCCAGCACTACATGTGAATGGGGTGGCAGAACACTGTAAGCACCCCTCAGTTGCTGGAGAATCACTGCAGTCTTTAGCCCAGGTTCAGAGTTCAGAACTGATCCCAGGAACTTCCAACAGCTTCTGGGATTGAGGTCTGGATTGTAGTGTTTTGGAACGGATTTAAAAATTGCAGAAGGATCAAACACACCCTTGGAGTTGGGAAAGGTAGAACACCCTAAGCTATAGATCCATTCTATCTCGGGATGTGGGGTCCTCACAATAATAAAAGCAATGCTTTAGTTGAGTTTTGCACTTGATAGCCGAGTAGTAGGCGCATTCAAGTATCATTCTACTTTATTATGGGATCTAAATTACTTTTGAGCTCTGTATGAATCATTCTCAGAATAAGCAATACTCATTATAATCCTTTTCAAGATTATAAAGGGGCCCAATGCTCATCAGCCTTTAACATATACTATGTCTGATTTCAGGGTACCATTAGTCCCACCTTCACTCCAGATCATAAAATAGCCTTTTCCAAATCTAGGGATCTTCAAAAGAACTGGAATAAATCTAGGGATCTACAAAAGGGTTGGTCCAGTGGAATCATATTGTGAAGTCCTTAGTGCTCTCTGAGTTGGTTTGCTTGCAGCCATTTAGTTACCAGACTAGGTAATATCTTCAGTGCTAGAAAGGAGTGGGATATAAATAGAGGTATATAAATCTGTTTATAACCAGAGGTTTGCTTTCACATTTGCTCTCTATATAGAAACAGAGAGCACATCCCACTTCCTTCTAGCACTGAAAATGTTACCTAGTTGGATAGCTTAAAAAAAAAATCTGCATGTAAGCAACCAATGTAAAAGACCACCCAGGACTTCACAGTTCAAGCTTGAGCTATATATAGTCTCCTGCATTGGAATCTGTATTCTAACCCATAGGGAGATTTGCAGACTGCATAAAGTTGTTAAGCAGCAAAAAGAGCTTGAGGATTACCAACAGTAATTCTATATAAAAGGGAATTTGTAGCTGGTTGGAACCTTAAGTTTTGTTGTTTTGATTCATCCTGCAGTCCAGGATAGCCACCATAGAAAAGTCATTTGCCTTTCCTATGTCAGGCAGTGTAAGAATTGGAGCATCTATGGATTTATTTATGACTTGTGAAGTCCAAGGGATAAATTTCAAGGAGGCTAACATTGTCTGTATCTGACTGAAACTTAAAACAATCAAGTCTCTTAGCCTTTACAATTTAAATTGCACCATTCTGTAATGTGAGATGCAATTTCTAAGGCGATTTCAATGTCAAATCTGTATAGCTTGCTTCATTTGTATTTCAACGGTCTCTGATAGCACTTTCAAACAATGAGTGCGGACACTCACAAGAGACCATGAAGAAACAAGAACGATGCATCAACAAGCTTTTATTTCCAGGAGTATAAAATAAAAGTCAGACTCCTTTATTTGCTATCCACTCCTGGCCATAGTCTCTGGTAAAGGAAATAAGCAGTCTAATAACACTGAGCATGCTCAATAGCCATGAGTTGTTGAACTGGTAGAAGAAAAGAAAAAAGAAAATGTTCACAAGAAAATGTTCAGAGGTAGAATAGAATGGAGTGGTTCCTTGAGAATTGCTTGGCCAGTCATCTGAAACTAGGAATAAAAGGATTGGAGTTGGGCTTTTGTGGGGATTAGGAATAGATTACAACTCTCTTTGGTGAAGGCTGCCCTTTCATTGGGTTTTCACTTTTTGCTTTTCTGGTCAAATCTCAGACTTTTCAGTCAGCAATCCATCTAAATTTGTTGGACTGCAGTTCCTATCATCATGGCTGATAAGATCTGCCATGCCAGTTGGGAAAGACTGATCCATGCTATCAAAGAATTAGTATTAGGGGGAAATGATTTGGATATGTCTCCTATAGTTGTTAGAATTCAACCACCCCTTTGCTCAGCAAATGTTATGAGAAAACATGACCTTTTTGAGGCAATCCTAAATTGCATTAACAGAGGGATAGAATCTCCTCTGAAGGATTAGTACCACTTTATAAAGCCTTGGTAAAACACACTTAGAATACTGCATCAAGTTTTGGTCGTTGCATTATAAAAAATAAAAATTTAGAGACTCTGGAAAAAGTGCCGAAAAGAGCAACAAAGATTAGGGGACCAGAAGAAAAACATAAGAAGAACAATTGTAGGAATTGGGTTTGTCTAGTCTAGTGAAAAAGACTAGGGGTGGCATCATAGCAGTGTTCCAATATCTGAGGGGCTGCCACAGAGGAGAACTTATTTTCTAAAGTACCAGAAGGCAAGACAAGAAACAATGGATGGAAACTAATCAAGGAGAGAAGCATCCTAGAACTAAGAAGTTTCATAATGTGAGAACAATTCATCAGTGGAATGGCTTCTCTTCAGAAGTTGGGGTGGCTCAATCATTGGAGACTTTAAGAAGGTCAGACAGTACTTGTCCGGAATGGTAATATACGGTCTCCTGTTTGTGCAGTGGGGGTTGGATTAGATGACCTCCAAGGTCCCTTCCAACTCTTATTCTGTTCTTGCTGACAACCTGGCTCTGCCGAAGTTGTATTTCATGGTCATGCCAATCTGGTACATATTCCATATCCAATTGGTATACTAGTCAACAAGCACATCTGATGTCATTGATTTATTTTAGTAACATGTACCAATTTCACAATGCTTCTTCATCACTAAGTCTGTTTATCCAGGTGTGCATCTTCTGCTCCCTCCTCCCTTGCTCTCTAGAGAAAAGTTGCTGAAAACTTTTAGAGATCAAGATTTTCCCCCTTTCTATCTCCCTCCCTCCCTCTTTACCCTGATCAAAGATGTACAAATCCGGAGGAAGCGGAGCGGTTGTATTACAAGCGACGGAAAGAAGGTGTGTCAGTACGAGTAGAAAGGCCGTATAATTGCTTCTTCTTAGATGGCCCTGATAATCATCCTCGTCCTGAACCCACCGGGAAAGATTACATCCCAAGGGGAAGTTTAGAGCTGGATCTGTCAGGGTTGGAGAAGATAATTTCTCAGTTTGGGTTGCCAGCTAAGCCCCCCGCCCCCCCTTCCCCCGCCTCCAATGCGTGCTCCTTGCCTAGGCATCTTGGCGCCAGGCAACTTGAATGCGCGTCGCCTGCAATCTCCCATCCGTGGAAAAGCAGTATCTTTGCCTGGCTCCCCACCCCACCTCCGTCCCTCCCTTGGCTCCCGAGGGACGGAGATGAGTGACGATCCCGTGCGCTTGAGGGTTTAACAGCGGGGTTCAAACGTCGTGTTTCATTCGCCGATGAAAATCGTCGCGCTCCCGCCCCCACCCCATCGGTTTTCAGCTAACCTTTTGGGAGTCGTGGGGGAAAGGTTTTATTGCTACAACGCTATCTTGGTTTAAAACAGTCATATTAAGCTGTTCTCTTTTCTCGCTTCGTTTAAATTCTCGCAGCTCTATTCTGGAAATGAAGGTAGAGTAATTAAGCAAGAGGCGCGAAGTGTGAGAACATTTCTCTGATCAAAATGAAAGTATAGAGTAGGAGTTAGCAAAGGTTTTTTTTTTTTTTATAAAATATCTAATAAAATGCAACCCTGAACAGTTTCTTGAGTCCTCCTTACACTACATTTACTTGGAAGTAAGCTTCCCAGGCAAGAGCTTCTTCGTAAGCAAGTGTGCTTCAGTTCAGAAGGCAACTTCTGTGCTCTAAAACAACATCGTGTATCCCTGCCTGATATATGGGACTAAACTCTGGTTCTCGTTTACGGGAACCAAGATCTACGCGCTGCGAAGCCAGCCGGTCGTCCCAAAATCTCGTTCCCATCTTTTAAACCAATACATTCAGGGCCAATGTAGATTCTCTTAGAGACTCTACCCTAAATGGGTGTACAGGCGCTGGAAAGGAAGGGGACGCGTGAAAGTATTTCTTTTTACCCACAAACGCGGCTAAATAATAATAATAAAAGAGCCTCGCACCGCTTCTAGTGGCTCGGTTGAAATGAGAAGGAGAGTTCGGTTGTTCTGCAGTCAGCTGTCTGTCTAGGATCTAGAATTTTGAAACTTTCCGGGGCCGCTTGGCGGCTCGTGATTGGCCAAGGCGGAGGTAACCTCCATGCAAATGAAGCCCCGCCACCTCGCAGTCCGTAGATCAATAGAGATCCGAGAGAGAAAGGAGCATGCATTCAGACTCGGCAAGCTCAAGGAAAACCTGCCGAGGCACGCCAAAAAAAGAGGCCCCCAAACCGGTCTCCCCAAAGCCAGGGTAGGCAGACCAAGCCCCTCCGGACGCCCAGACTTGACCCGCCTGCTGCCCAGCGCGCCTCTCTAACGCGAGCGGTGTACTTCCCTCCTTTCTTATGAGCCCAGGATGAGCAACAAAGAAGATGCCGGCAAGGGGTGTCCTGCGGCAGCTCCCGTCTCCAGTTTTACCATCCAGTCGATCTTAGGCAGCGGCACCTCGGGAGGAGGCAGGGAGCCCAGCTCCAAGCAGACCGCCTCCGCCTGGCCGAGCAGGAAAAGGAGCCTGTCGATCTCTTCCGAAGAAGAAGAGCCGGACGAGAGCTGGAAACATCCCGCTTGCTTCTGCTCCGACTCGCAGGCCCCGGAAGAAACGTGCCACAAACATCAGCCTCTCAGTTTCACGTGTCTCAGTAAGTATTGGCCCGGGAATAGCTAGGAGGGTGGGGGGGGCGGTGGCAGCGCAGAGAAGCACCCTTTGCTTCCTAATTAGGAAGAATGGTTTCTAGGTGCATCTTATTTATAAAAGCTCAGTCTGAGTTTTGTTTTGTTTTTTAAAAAAACTTTGAGTGTAGAGTTATCCGCAAATCTGTTTCTCTAATCTTCTTACCCTTCAGAGAAGGCGGTGGATTAAATTGAGGGATCCAGGGGTGGGGATGGGGGGGCAATACAGTTTTGGGTCGTCTCTCTCTCTCTGTGTGTGCGTGTGGAGACAATGACTTTGTCGTGATAATTTCAATAATAGTCTCTGGTGTCTCCTCCCTCTTTTAAAGAACGATTTAAGACGAGCGATTTTAAAGAAAATGGTTACTGTATGTAATCATGCCGCCCTCATTTTTTTCCCTGATCTATGTCTTTGGATTTTCTGGCATCTCCTAAAATAAGGGTGCGAGGAGCCTGCAGACGAGCTCCGATTTTATTTTTTTTTTAAAAAAGGTGTAGTTTTTTAAAAGCAACACAACCGGCCCTCGTAATTCATTGGGAAAAGGAGAGTCTTGAATAAATTTCACTCGATTCCTTTTGTTCGCTTCTGTGAGCCCTGTAGCAAGGAAGGTTTGGTAAGAACTGACCGCAGCCCCCAGTGCAACGCAGACGTAGGGAGAGGTGAGCAAACCCCAGCAACGCGGTGGGACTTCCTGCCGAGAAAAGGACGCCTGGGAGAAAGCTTGCGCGATTCTAGAAAGTATAGAAACGAATCTAAACAGGATGCGGCAACTGAGAAGACTCGGCTCGTGAGTCTAGAGCTGCATTTGATCAGATCAGGAGGAGCTACAAATAGAATGTGTACACACACAACCATAAAGAGATGAAGGAGTAGGGAGACCAATGCGTTTCCCCCCCTTTCTCTGATGTGGGTAGGTAGGTAGGTAAGTAGGTAGGTAGACAGACAGACAATATTTGAAGCCAAAGCGGTTCATCCCCAGAGTGTGTTATTTAAGGGTGGGTTATGATGACTTTCTCCTCTCCTCCGCCCAGGACCAACCGCAGTATCCCTGCCCACTTCTTCTTCTCTTCCTCTCGACTCCAGGCAGTTCCAAGGGGACCGGCGCGGCGCTCGGTTCCGACCGGACGCCCCCTTTCCTCTCTCCGTCCCAGCCGGACTTTAAGGAAGAGAAAGAGAAGCCGTTCGCTCCGAATTCGCCCGGCTGCTCGGCGGACCGGCAAAGGGACGGGGCGGAGAGGCAGGCCGCTTCGGCCAAGAAGAAAACGCGCACGGTCTTCTCGCGGAGCCAAGTCTACCAGCTGGAGTCGACCTTCGACATGAAGCGCTACCTGAGCAGCTCCGAGCGGGCCTGCCTGGCTTCCAGCTTGCAACTGACCGAGACGCAGGTGAAAACCTGGTTTCAGAACCGGCGGAACAAATGGAAGCGGCAGCTCTCAGCCGAACTGGAGGCGGCCAACATGGCCCACGCCTCGGCCCAGACTCTGGTGGGGATGCCGCTGGTTTTCAGAGACAATTCCGTCCTCAGGGTACCCGTGCCCAGGTCCATCGCCTTCCCGGCGCCCTTATACTACCCCGGCAGCAACCTGTCCGCCTTACCTCTTTACAACCTCTACAATAAGCTCGATTACTGAGACCGGACTCGGACGACCTGCGAGGCCAGCCGTCTCCGATCCAGGACGCGCCCTTGCGCCCTTTTCTTTACCCATCATTCTGTTGTTGATCGGAAAGAAGAATTGTGCTTTTGGCATTGTTAAGAAATACACCATGTGTATTCATTGCTATTATATTATATATTATATTATATATATATATATTTAAAATATTTATGGGAATCCTCTTTGGGGTGGTTTCTTTCGGTTGTTTTCCAGGCTGGGGAAAGAATTATATGACTTCCGCCTTCTCTTGTTTGGTCTCGTTCCTGGGCCAGACGTAGCTAAGCCAGCTTGTCGCTGCTGGGACGGGAGGGGGGTGGGGGGGCTCCTCTTTCCAACCAAATGGGGAGAAGGAAGTCTTCGTGCGTCGGTAGGCAAAGCCAAGGACGCTGGAAACCCTCCGTCGTTCCCAAGCTATTCCCACCCTTCCGGCTTAAATACCCCGAGTATTTATTATACCTTGTGGGAAAGAAAAACAAAACAAAAGGGTTGGGTTGGGGGGTTGGGGGCGGCGCAAGAGAGGCACACTTCGGACCTGTACATATTTTTAAAGAAAATAAAAAGAATTTTAAAGCGTCGTTGGCTAATTTGGGCTAGGTTGCTTATGACATAGCCTGCTTGGCTTTTCTTGGCAAAGCGCTTGGAACTTAGGGGGTTGCCGCGATTCGGGCAGCTTTTTGGGTTGGAAGACTAAAGTTTGGGCGCTGGGGGGAAAAGTTACCTCTGAGCATAAAGAGCTTCCATTTGGGGGATGAGGTGAGAGGGAGGGAGGGCAACCAGAAAATGTTGAGTAACCGTCAGTGTTCTAAAAGTCCGGCAGCATTATTTGGAAATCAATTGTAGGCGGGGCCTTGATCAAAACAAATGTGAAATATTATTTAGGAATCCACATGGCCTACAACACAGCTTCCATATACCCAGGGGAAGGGGGGGACAATGAGAGGAAATTTACCTCTTTCAGATTTCTTAAGTAGCAATATTTAATTGTTTGGCTCAATGAGCTTGTCTTCTTGGAAGTATCTCTGTGAGGACACATACACTTATTCTTAAGAAGTGTACTGTGCACGTCTAAGAAGTCTTATTTCTGAGTAGACATCTCCATTACCAAATTGTTAGAATCCCTTTTATCATTTAAGCAACATGATTGATAAATACTGAATGCTCGCTCGAGGGTTGCTATTTCCCAATGAGGCATTTTGGCTGGGTTACAAAAGGTAGAGTCTTCTTCTAAAAACGATATGTTTACATTTTGTGATTCAAGGTCCCTGGTGGATTGAATTAAGTTTAGGAATCTTGTTTCTAACGATTTTGGCTGCATGCTCAGTTCAGCAGTCCTTCTTGATTTTTAAATCCCCCAATCTATTTCATCCAAATATAATTTATTTGAAATTGGATCTTCTTTATTTATACGGTTTTCTTTTCTTTTCCATCTCACCTAGGTTAATTCCTTGATTTAGAGAATATAGGATCCATGTCAGGATTTAGAGAATTTATCATTTAAGCAACACAGAGCAACTTAATTTAGAGGATTCTGACGTGGATCATTTTCTGGGGAAAAAAAACTCAGTGTAGATGTTGGATTAACATCAGTTGGAAGAGCTACCTTTTGAAATCAATAGGATGAACAGTTAAAGGTGACAGTTGATTTGAATGGCACAATCGGATGACTTAAACGTGCTATTTTCAGCCAGCCTATTGATATTTATGATAGCATCTACGTCTATTTCTGTGCCCCAGATCGGTCATTTTCAACTGCTATTAACAGCTATCGCCCCATTGAAATGTTCAGGAAAGTTCCATTGATAAACAGCAGACGGGAAAATTTCAATCGTTCCTGGATTGAAGCGGTTCCTGCTTTTCTTTATTTGAAGAAAGGGGGGGGGGGAAGGGAGGGGACTACCTTTTCTATTAAGTAATCCGAATTGACAAGTGTTTCCGGAAATGGGCTTTCTTCAGAATTTGAGGCGCATTCTGTTCAAAGCCACAATCTCAGGTAAAGTACTTTCACCAGGCCTTTTAAAAATCAGAAAGTGACATTATAGCCCACCCGTGATTGATCTGAGCGTTCACCCAAGCGCTGAAAAACACCTGCAGCCTCGGATCTGCCTAAAAGAGACCGCTAATCGTTTAAACAAAAAAAAAAAAGAGTAAATGGTTCATCAAGTGTTATTTAAATTGCAGGAGTCCTTACGTGGTTTAGTGCAGCCACCTGTTCCTTGGTTAGTTTAGGATCTTAAGAGGGAAGGCTATTTGAAAATGCAGCGAGTATCTCCTCTCTATCTAAAATTTACATTCACGCTGTTTTTTAAAAAGTAGATGGGGGATTAAGAGCTTCCAAATCCTCAACAAGGCATATGCATTTTGGGGGAAATTAATATTTAAAAGTCGAATCCAATCTCTCTTTGCTCAAACAATTAAAACATGCTAGTGAGATTCTTCATATTAAATCCATGTACCCCCACAACAAATGGTAAATACTAGATAGTAGATTAGCTCTAATTCTAGGTTTTCCAATACTAGCAAAATAAAAAATAAAAAACAAAAAAACATTCATTCAGAGCCTGGGAAATGTATTTTTCAGCTTCAGACTATCTTCAATAAATATAGGCGAAACATTGCTAAACAGTTTGCTTTGAGGATAATTGAATATATAAAAGCCTAACGCTTCGGAATGAATTCGTTTAGACTCCCTACATCCAGAGAAAGGATGTCCTACAGAACGGCTATTGATCTTGTGAATATGACGTGCTTTCAATATGTGTGCTTTAGTTCTGTAGTCTTAACGTTGACTCTTCTCTGCTTTCAGATTTTTAAATAAAGGAATAGTGTATATGTTTACTCAGATGTCCCTCCCTTATCATAATCTAAAACAGAAGCCTCAAAGTGGAGTTTTTATATAAATTGACTGCCTTCTTGTCGCATTTTAAATTGCCACTCCCCACAGTACATATATTCCTTCTATCCCACGAGTCAAGACACTAATTCTTGAAGAGCAGCAGGATGTCTGTGTATATACATCCGGGCTAGAGCCACAATCTTCAGGATCAAACCCATCTAAATCAAAACAAATATTGTTTCAGGTAAGGCAATATGTTCATCTCTTGTTGCAGGAGCAGGTCGCTGATGAATCCTCGCACTTTAAAAACCTGGGAACTGATTGTGCTGGCTAGACCGGCAGTGAGAAAGAATTAAACACTTTGGATCTAAAGCTTTTATGAAAATGACCCAAAGCTACAGAAAGTAGAAAAAGACATGACCGCTCGCTTTGAATCAGTGACAAAGCCAGACTTTGGGGAGGAAGAGCTATATAACTTTATTTGTAGATGATGGATCCCCCCTCCCCCATTAAAGCGCCTTTATAATTAATCTATCTGTAAATGTGAGGTGTCCTGATTCATCCACAATCACTAAGGCTCACCGAGCTGCCTTCTTTCCATGTGGAAACCTTTTTCCAAGTTTTTAAATCTATTAGGAGAGGTGGGGGGACAATTTGAAGAAGCACCTTTCCCGACATAGGGCATGAAACTATTAATCAGTAATTAATTCTCTCTAATTAAGGAACCATAGATTTTTGCAAAAGCCTCAAAACACGAGAGGAATTTTCAAAAACTACATTATTATTACCAACGATAATACACTTTTGTTAATAGTTTCACGGGGAGAAAAATGTGACAATTCGGAGAAACAGACGTATCCCATATACGATTTATTAAGAATCTACACATTAATAGCAGAGATTAAAAAGAGTCTTTTTTGGAAAGCAAATTGACAAGTGTATTAATGGCCAATGAAATGTTTATTTTATAGCCAGAACATAATGAAAAAAAAAAAAGTAGGATTTGCTTTGAAAGGGTATAGTAGGAAAAACGAATTCCTCGCGGAAAAAAGAATCTGTGCCACTTTATTATTTTTTTCTGTGCTGGATATGCTTTTGGCTGTGCTGGAAATGCTGGGCTTCGCAAGGCGAAAGGTGCCTTTGAATGGGTGTTTTGCAGGAAGACACCGAAGAATAGAACCGGTTCTATTTGCCTACGAATTTTTAAATGACTCGATAGTAAACGGGTGAAAGTCTACTCGTTCTTTTGAACCGAATTCTGACTAAAATCAGGGGAACCTCTGATCACAAGTGGGAGGGAGGGGGCCGGTTTAGTCAGATAGAAATAGCTGCTTTATGTGAATTCTTCGCTCCCCAATGGGAGCATCTTGACAAAGTGTCTTTTTATCTTGGTTAGAGAAGAATAAATTTTGTAGTGGTGCTTCCCTTCCGTTTTTCAGGAGTCTGTTTCTCTAAATTAAGGCGCTTTGCAATCATGCTCCCCCTTTCATGCACCTGCCAAATAGGGTAGGTAGATGAGTACACATTGGTTTGACCTGGGCGACCGGATATTTTTCGGATTGAAGAAAAAAAATTCGCAGCCAACAGATACACAATCTCTCTTTATTGCCGCCTAGCGATCATTCGGATTTTTGCACTCAAGATGTGTTAGCCACAATTTAATCTTTAAGCTTGAAGATTAAATTAAATTAAATTAAATTAAATAGATTGAAGAACCGTTTAACAGTTTAAGTCCAAAGATCGCCCCAACGAAGGGGAAAAAACATCCGCAAACTTAAATCGGTAGTGGCTCCTTAAAAGTTCTCCCTCAGTTGCTTTTTTGTTCCGATGCTGACAGCGCCGGTTGAGACGAAGAACTTAGAAACGAGACAGCTGACGTGGAAAGGAAACGCCCACTCCCCCCCTCCGCTCCAAAGCCAAAGCGGCCGACGAGAAGCTTTGGAGCGCACTGCATGCCGGACCTTGTAGTCTTAGCTTCACAGAGCGTGCCGCTCTGCCGCGGAGATATTCAAACCAGCCAATCCCAAGCTAGAAGCTCCTTTGTCGGCGCTGAGGCTGCTGGGAGGGAGGATCGGTCCGGTGGATTTGCGCGCGCGCGTGCCTTACTCTACGTCTGGTCTGGAGTGGAAGAGCGGTTGGCGCGGGAGGCGTCGCTCGGAGTAACGCTGGAGGACAAAGTAAGTGTGTGTGGGGAACCCTCGTGGTGGGGGAGGGGCGAGGGAGAGTGAGGGGGAAGTCTTCCCTATTAAGTCTCTTCAAATCGAGAGAGGGCTCTATGAGAAACGAAGTAGGCCTTTTGATCCATCCCCACATTACTGGAGTTGAGGGCCCCCGTTTCCTTTTCCCCTTTTCTTTCCCTCCCCTCCCTCCTTTCTTTTCTCTCCCTCCCTCGCTTTCATCATGATTTCCTTCCTTCCCTCCCTCCTTCTTTCCTCTCCCTCCCTCGCATCATGACTTACTTCCTTCTTTCCTTCCTTCCTCCCATCATGATTTCCTTCCCCTCCCTCCCTCTCTCACTCATTCCTTCTTCTCCCTGGCATCATGATTTCCTTCCTTTCTTTTTCCTGCCTTCAAGGCTGCATAAGTTAGGGCAGTCTTTGGCCGCTTAAGTAAGTGTGGAAAGTATCCAACTGGCTGGTTTTCTTCTATGGGGAAGGTAGGAAGGCCACTCAGGCAGATCACCAGCATTCTACCCTGGATCATGGGCACTCTGATAAACGAGAAAGGTATACAAGTAGGCCTCAACTTCTAACAGTCCATTTAGTGACAGTTCAAAGTTACAGCGGCACTGAAAAAAGTGAGGTATGACCATTTTTCACACTTAGACTATTGCAGCATTCCTGTGGTCATGTGATTTACATTCAGATGTTTGCCAACTTCACGATAATGACGGTCTTGGCATCTTGTCGTCATGTTGTCAGCTTTTGCGATCTTCTGACAAGCAATGTCAATGGGGAAGCCGGATTCGCTTAACAACCATGTTACTAATTTAACAACTGCAATGATTCACTTAACAACAGTGGCAAGAAAAGTTGTAAAATGGGGCAAAACTCACTTAACAAATTTCTCACTTAGCAACATAAATTTTGAACTCAATTGTGGTAAGTCAAGGACAGTTGACAGTCAACTGTAATAAAAGTGTTTGTGCTATGACATATTTTCGTCATCTGAAGCCCTTTAGTAATTTTAGGACCACCACTTCCAGAATCTTCATATTAGGAAAAAGTTGATCCACAGTGATAAAAGACAGAATGAGCTTTAGAAGAAAAAGCGCTGAATTTGAAGTTGAGGAGGTGAAGGGTTACTAGAGCTGGTTGTAAACATCTGGACAATTACAAGATGACAGCCAGGCATTAAGACTTTGCTGTCATTTACAGTAGGATCATTTAGGTTTTTATAGGCCAGATTGGTAATACCACTACTAAAAGTATCAAACATAAGACCTCTTGCTGTGCATGTGCATTTTTAAAAAATAAAGTCCAATTCTGTTTATCTGTACTTAGTTACTTGGTTTTCTGTTTTCCCCCTTTTAATTCTTTTTATGAGAATTAGTGGTATGATTAGTGGAGTCTCTTTGGTCTAGTGGTTGACTAGACTAGAAAGTGGGAGGCTGTGAGCTCTTGTTCTGTCTTAGTTATGAAAATCAGCTGGGTGACCTTGGACCAGGCACACACACTCAGTCCAACTCATAGGGTGATTGTGAGGACAAAAGAAGGCGAAAGGTGTATTGGATATGTTTGCAACCTTGAGTTATTTTTTTAATATAATAAAGGTGAGATATAAATGATTGCAGTGAATTCATTTGGGCTTACTGTCATAAGCATGTACTGGATTGCCCACTTAAAGAGCAAATTGGACAAGATTTCTAAAGTAATGAGTTGAGTTTGGTTAGGAAGCAATCTGGTGGTTTGAACAGTAATTCAGGTCAACTGTATTTCCATCTCTGACTGACAGTATTAACAATGGACTGCTTTGCAGGTTTGTTGTAAGTTGCAGACTAATATTTCAGATACTATTATTACTAGAGAGAATGCCTTTCATAAATTTTATATGTAGGATAATATTGGACTGTTTTTATTAAAATAAAAGTAATTTCAATAGCAACTTATGTTTGCCTTTTTAGTAATTGATATAGTCTTTGTAATTTAAGATAAATAAAAATGATTAACACATTTGAAAACTTATCTATGGCTAGAATGATTTTTCTTTCTTTTTTGTTTAAATTAATTATAACATAGTTTTTATAACATAAAAGTGCCACATATATACCAATGGAAAAGAATGTATGTAGCTCAGCATTGAACGGTATGGAGTCCTTGGTACTTTCTGAGTTTGGCTGTTTGCTTGCAGATATTTTATTATTCAACTAGGTAACATCATCAGTACCACTAGCATGCATATCAGCAAACAACTAACCTCAGGGAGCACTCATGATTCCACTGCCACAAATATGCATAATATGAAATTACATTCATAAAAATTAGTATGAAATGTAAATAATAGCAATACTACAAAGTTCTTCAATTTCATACTGAGTAGGGGCATGTTGTATTATACAGTTAAGAATTTTATAATGAAATGACTAAATAATAGTAATTGCATTTCCAAACATTTTTACCTAGAAATTTTAAGCAATAATTTAAAAATACGCATCTAACTTTGCACAATCTTATCAGATGACTGGATCAAATGAATTTAAGCTGAACCAGCCTCCAGAAGATGGAATCTCATCAGTGAAATTCAATCCAAACACATCTCAGTTTTTGCTTGTTTCTTCTTGGGACACATCTGTTCGATTGTATGATGTTCCTGCTAACACCATGAGACTCAAGTATCAACACACTGGAGCAGTACTTGACTGTGCTTTTTATGTAAGTTTTTTTTCTCATGTTTTGAAATTTGAAAGTACCAAGAAAACACAAAAGAAATATTTAGTTTATCTAATAGGTGATCAGAACTTTGGGCTGACAGTATTCTGAAATGTGTTAGTGTTTTGCACATATGTAGATTCTTCCTTTCTGGAAATAGTATATTATCGTCAAAAATCTTTGCATTTCTACATGGCCTACTCTTTATCCAGGTATTCTATTAATTGGAGAAAATATAAACCAAGTTTGTTATCTATTAGTATAATTCTGGTGGTTTTCTTTATATATGTGTTGTGCCATATTCAAATGGGTTTAGATATTTTACAATAATAAAAGCATTTTTTTTTTGTAATTTGAGGAATTGGAAAAAAAGGTAAGTTTTGGACTGATTATAAATAACAAATAATAAACTCAAAGATGGCAACTACCTAAAGACAAAGACAAGGATGAGGAGTTGGAGTTGGAGGAGAAGAACAAAATTCTTCATATTAGTTGCCACAATGTTCAGCTGTAATTTTTTTCTAGTTTCATTATTAAAGTCTAGGCAGCAGGAAGCGTGAGTGCCACAATTTAAAAGGGCTAAAAGCTGAAATCTATATCTGTTCCTGACCTTCTGTTTTTTAGTCTGGTGGAATTACTGTTAACTAATTGACAGTTAAGCAAGAACATAATGCAAATTGTTTTTCAGAGGTGCTGGAATAATTTTTCTCCTTATTCTTTAATTGTGTAGCATGTTGGAACAGTTGTTGCTAGGTGATTGTTGAAGGATGATTAAGAGAGCTCATTTTAATAGGGATGATAGAATAGCCTTATTTCCAATCTTCCTTTTTACTTTGCATCTTGAAGTGACTCCCAGATAATTGGCTTGTTGTATTGAAGATTTTGAAATAAGTCAAGGTATAATACAGTAAATCAAAATAAAATTGAATTAATGACAGGTAACTAGTCAAAATTGGCCTGGGCACAATTTTTAATGGACATCTAATAACTTATAACTTAGAAATAACTTATGTTACTTTTCATAACTAATAATTTGTTCTCTCTCATAATAATTGTTGCATCTTAGGTTAAGCTTAATTATTTTTGAATATGATAACCTTGATACATACAAAGCAAAGTTAGCCCATGGGAGGAAAACCTCTGAATGTAGTTTGCTGACTTTATTAGAAGTAGCCCAAATTACATAAATAGTGGATAATTAATTTTTTCAGAACCTTTAATTGGGCAACCTGCTTTATCAGTAAGGGGAAGAAAAAAGCAACAGTTCAAAACTGACAGAATCAAAATGTGACATCTGTAGAGCACTTAATCCTAAAATGATGACTCTTGACACAAAGACAGGTAGACTTTAATCCAATTAATATTGTTGACAAATGTATTGAATGAGAACTTACATTTTAATCTTTATTTTTCAATGTGTTTGGGCTACTGATTGAAAATAAACTCATCTCTAGTAAAATAGTTACTGACACTGAGTTGAGCTACTATTCCTTCCTCATATACTTCAAGAGTCCTGCATAGCTTTTCTGATGTTTTCTGCTTATGTGTCCTGTCGGCATTATTATAAAATAACACGGGAACCCAATTACAGCGACCTAATTTCACATGTATACAACGTTTATATACTTTACAGATTTATATATAAGAGAGGAAAAAGTGGCTTTTATTGTGTTTATTCTGCAATTATAGAACATGTGAATAACTTTGTTTTGAAGGACCCTACACATGCTTGGAGTGGAGGATTAGATCGGCAGCTGAAAATGCATGACTTGAACACTGATCAAGGTAAACTCGCATGATAGCGTCATAGAGTCTACAGTGAGAAAATAGAATATTGCTTGAATAGCTGAATGAAGAGGGCACCAATCCATTACTTATTATCTGAGAGTAAATTTCCATACAGTCCTTGGAACTTATTTCTGAGTCAGCTTATGGGACATCAATATAATTCAACAAAACAGAAAAATAATCAGGTCAAATTTCATAAATTATTGCTTTAGAAGTTTTTGAAAGAAAGTGTTTCATTTTTCTCTATAAAACTAGCTGCCATTTTTTATTTAAATACTATATTATTCATTTGCCTAACAAAACAGTGGGAAGTGACAACCAATATTATCTCACATATTGTAGACAGTGATTGTTTCACTTAATCTCTCTTTTCTAGGTTGTATTTGTGTCAATTTAATATCACAGGCTTCCTTCTCACAATATTCTATTTGCTGAGATTGTGGAAAATAGGCATTCATTCATCTATAAAATACTGAAATACCATGTCCATGTGTACCCCATTATTTGACATATTGGTATTCCAAATTATATTAAATTGTTCCTGAAACTTCTTTCAGCTAAAGCAAAAAGGAACCTTCAAAGATTTTTTAAAAGTAAATTTTGTATTTACCAGAATTTTTCTTTGAAAAATTTTCATGAAAGATTTTTCTCAGTTTTTTTAAAATTGGAGGCTAATGGTGCGATCTGAAGAAAGTAGCTTACTAAGTCTCTAGTACATGAGTATAGTACATAATTGCAACACATATAGTTTGTTAAGAGTGTATCTTCCAATGCTCATCCTCATTATTTTAAAAACTAATAATTTATTTTTACCTGTGTTATTGGGAACTATGATCAGGCACTTAGATATTTGGAAGTAGAGTAGATGAATAAAATGAGGTGCTATGACATAAATTAATACAAACTTTCCACAGAATGTTTGCATAAATTGAAGTTGTTGGAAAGCTTGGCTGCAACTTTGAAGGAAAAAGCTATTTAAAGCAATAAAAGATTTTAAACTAAAAATTGTATTAAACATCACAGTAAAAGCTTCTAAACAGTTTTAATACTATGTTGATAAAATGAATAGTAATGTAGGAAGAAGAGCTTATCCACAAAGATTTGTTGAAATTGTTTTGTATCTTAAATAGTGGCCAAGGCGTGCACTAATACAGTTGTGTCACATTCACCAATTATTAGACCTTCCTGATAAGCCATTCAGGACAAGAATTTTCAGTTGTGTCCAGCAGTTAAATGCGTAACTCTCTTTTATTCATTTGAAAATCTCTGCATGTGCACCAACTTCCCTGCTAAGCTTCTTTGAAATAGTGAGTTGATACCTATTAGTCTACATTTAACACTTCAGGAGTGTATATCTGTTGCAAAGATTAGAGGATCAAGCATTCTTTAAAGGATGCTCCAGCATCTACATAGATTAATGAATGGCCTGTCAAACCTTGATACTTGTGTGTGAATGTTGCCTTAATCTTTTTTATTACATTTCACTATCCCTGAATCTAGTAAAGCTAAATGCATTTTTTTTTCCAAACAGAAAATCTTGTTGGCAGTCACGATGCTCCTATAAGATGTGTTGAATATTGTCCAGAAGTGAATGTAATGGTAACAGGAAGTTGGGATCAAACAGTCAAGTTATGGGATCCAAGAACACCTTGTAATGCGGGAACATTTTCTCAGCCTGAAAAGGTTAGTTCTTAAATTATTTAGAATGCTGTACATCGTTTCAACATGGATTAATTCTACTGATTACCATAGATACACATCAATAAACATATAATTGCATAGTGAGCTAAATAATGAGTGCAATAGACATTTGCAAAACTTTTCTGTGAATGGAACATTCACAAAACAACATATCTGGATGTTCCAAACAAGTATGATCTGGAGGAAAAATAAAATGTTCAATATTCTCAAGAATGTTCACCTGGAACAGTTAGGTTTGCATGCAACTAAAATGTTTTTGAACAATTAAACTATCTCACAGATTAGGTCATTGTTTTGAGAATACACATTGTGAAATTTCCTTTTCCTATTCAGGAGAAAATGGTGGGAGAAAACCAGAGATTTACCCTTGGCTAGAATGCTTGTTTGTTTGCATGTTGCTTTGTCTTGTGAGTCAGAGTTGAACCCTAAATGGAAAAAAAAATCAATGTAGTTCCTTTGGTAGCACTTTGAGAAGTTTTGCCATTGTCTTCTTCCTAAGTCTGAGAGAGAGACACTGGTCTAAGATCACCTAACTGGCTTTCACAATTTCCTTGCTCCTAGTCCAACATCTTGAATAAGTAGACCAAACTGGATCTCGTAAGGTATATTGATTAGCCAGACAAAAGAAGGTGCCAGACATAAAATAATGGCTTAAGCTATTTGATTTGCACATTAAATTTCCATTCCTGAGTTCTATTCTACATTGTATTCTTAAAGAAATTAGTTTGCGTAAACCAGTAATATAATTAGTTAGCCAAGGTACAATACTTAGCATAAAAGTATTCCTTGGATACAGTATGAACTGTGACACTTTCCCCCCAATCCCTTAGTTAAATCCTTATCAGAGTTTTGCCTATTTTGGGTCCATCTCTAGAATTCCTTAGGGGTTGGTTCTCTCACTCTTGTTTCACTTCCACATGAACCAGTGAGAAAGATCACCTGTCAATTCTGGGTATCCTGTCATCAATATCAAGATATTAAACGTGAGATGAAATTTGAAATTGTATGAAAGTTTTTATATGTGGCTGTCTTTGCAGTAATGAAATATTACCAAAGCTTGTTGCGTAGTAATATAGTTTATTTATTTTTGGCTTTACTATTAATTGGATCAAGTCTTAATTTGTTGCCTTTGGGAACTACTATATTATTATTATTATTTATTGAATTTCTATACCGCCCCCTCTCCTAAAAAGGGACTCTGGGCGGTGCACAGCCAACTAAAAAACAGACAATATATACAATTAAAAACAGATTAAACAATTACATCAAGGCCGAAAAACAATTTAAAATATAAAACTAATACAGATTTAAAATTTAGAAATTTTTAAAAATTTAAAAATCTAGTTATAAAACCCCAAAAACCCGTTACTGGGCCAGGTAAAGAACAGGGTCTTTACTGCGCGCCGGAAGGTCTGAATGTCGGTAATGGCCCGTATCTCCGGGGGCAAATCATTCCACAGGGAGAGGGCCCCCACAGAGAAGGCTGCCAACCCTCGGGGCCACCAACCAGCAACGATCAGGCAGCGGAACCCCGAGGAGGCCAACCCTGTGGGAGCGCACTGGGCGGCGGGAGGCTGTTGATGGCAGCAGGCGGTCCCGTAAGTACCTAGGTCCCAAGCCATGGAGCACTTTGAAAACGATCAATACCACCTTGAATCGGATCCGGAAGGCCACAGGAAGCCAATGCAGTCCACGGAGAAGCGGTGTTACATGGGAGCTCCGAGGGGCTCCCAAGATCACCCGCGCGGCCGCATTCTGGACCAACTGCAGCCTCCGGACACTCTTCAAGGGGAGCCCCATGTAGAGAGTGTTGCAATAGTCCAAGCGGGAGATGACGAGGGCGGAAGTGACTGCGAAGTGCGTCCAGATCCAGAAAGGGCCGCAACTGGTAAATCAGACGAATCTGACAAGAGGCCCCCCTGGCGATGGCCGTAATGTGATCTTCTAAAGACAGCCGTACGTCCAGGAGGACACCCAGATTGCGAGCCCTTTCCATGGGGGTCAAAATTTCTCCCCCCACGGCCAGCGACGGAACAAGCTGGCTGTATCTGGGCGCAGGAAACCACAGCCACTTGGTTTTGGTCGGGTTGAGACGAAGCCTGTTAAGACCCATCCAACTCCGCACGGCCTCCAGGCACCGGGTCATCACTTCGAGGGCTTCGTTGGGGTGGCCCGGGGTAGAGATGTACAGCTGAGTGTCATCAGCGTACTGATGGAACTCTACCCCGAAACCACGGATGATCTCACCCAGCGGCTTCACATAAATGTTGAACAGCAGGGGCGAGAGCACAGACCCCTGAGGCACTCCACATAATAGGGGCTTCGGGGTCGACCTCTGCCCCCCTGTCAACAAAAATTGCGAGCGGTCAGAGAGGAAGGAGAACCACCGTAAAACGGTGCCTCCCACTCCCAACCCCCCCAACCGTCACAATAGGATACTGTGGTCGACTATCAAAAGCCGCTGAGAGATCTAACAGCACCAGGACAGAGGAACAATCCCTGTCCCGGGCCCTCCAGAGATCATCCACCAACGCGACCAACGCCGTCTCCGTGCTGTGCCCGGGCCTGAAACCCGATTGGAGGGGGTCTAGATATACCGCTTCATCCAGGTACTGAGGGAGCTGACGTGCCACCACACTCTCAACAACCTTCGCAACAAAGCGGAGGTTGGAGACCGGACGATAATTCGACAATAATGCTGGATCCAGGGATGGTTTTTTGAGGAGGGGCCGCACCACCGCCTCTTTCAAGGCGGCGGGTAAAAGCCCCTCTCTCAAGGAAGCGTTAATAATCCCTTGGAACCAGCCTCGTGTCATGTCCCAAGTGGCCAAGACCAGCCAGGAGGGGCACGGGTCCAATAAACAAGTGGTGGCATTAAGCCCCCCCAGTATCCTGTCCACATCCTCCAGAGTAACAGGATCGAACTCATCCCAAATGACCTCCCTGAAATCCACCTCTGCCCCCCCCCACCCGGAGATGCCCAGTCAGAGTCCAACTCATCCCGGATCTGAGTGATTTTGTCCTGCAGAAACCTAGAAAAATCCTCAGCCCGTCCCTGTAAGAGATCCTCCCGTGCCCCCACCTCCAAAAGGGAGCGGGTCACCCTAAAAGGGCGGCTGGGTGATTTTCTGCGGATGCAATAAGGGCGGAGAAGTAGGACCGTCTCTCCGTCCTTATCGCCACTAAGTACGCCTTAATATAGGATCGTAATAGTGTTCGGTCAGATCCAGAGCGGCTGGCCCTCCAACTACTCTCTAGGCGTCTTTTCCGGCGCTTCATCTCCCTTAGCTCCTCGGAAAACCAAGGAGCCACTTGGGATCGGCACCGGGTCAGAGGCCGCAAGGGCACGACCCGGTCAAGGGCCCCAGCGGCCACCCTATCCCAGGTGGCCACCAAGCCTTTGACCGAGTCGTGTGTGTGTCTCGGGAAACGGCCCAAGCTCCATAAGGAACCTATCTGGGTCCATCAGGCGCCTGGGGTGGTACCATTTTATCGGCCCCACCTCCCTGCGGTAGGGGAGTGCGGAATGGAAGTCGAGTCTAAGGAGCGAATGATCAGTCCATGACAGGGGTTCCACAACTACATCCCCTATACCAAGATCGTTCTGCCACTGATCAGAGACAAAAACCAAATCCAAGGTGTGACCCCCCCAAGTGAGTAGGATCCCAAATTAATTGGGTCAGGCCCATGGCTGTCATGGAAGCCATGAACTTCTGAGCAATCCCCGAGACCCCACCGGCAGACGGCAGGTTGAAATCCCTCATGACCATAAGCCTGGGGGTCTCAACCGCCAAGCTGGCTATGACCTCGAGCTCAGGCAGGGCCGATGTCACATAGGGAGCCAGGTATGCGATCAACAGGCCCACCTGAACCCTGGGACCAAACTTCACGAAAAGGGACTCACATCCTGTCGTCTGAGAAACAATGGATTCCCTAGGACACAGATCTTCCTTAATAACCACCGCAATCCCCCCCCACCCCTCCCCTGAGCCCTCGGTCGATGAAAGACCCGAAACCTGGTTGGGCACATCTCCACCAGAGGAACTCCTCCCTCTTGGCCCAACCAGGTTTTGGTAATACCCGCCAGGTCCGCTCCCCCCTCACAGATCAAATCGTAAATGAGTGGGGCCTTGTTAATGACGGACCTGGCGTTACACAACATCAGCCGAAGGCCCAGGGCCCGATCACTCAGACCACCCGGGGAACGGGACATGACAAGGGGGTCGGAGCGCGCCACCACACACAAACAGCGGGGGCGTGCTCCCAATACAGGATATGGCCCCCTATAACTGCCAAATCTGCCTCTCCCGCTCAACCCCCAACCCCTGCCTGGCCATCCCTAACCCCAATAAAAATCTAGATAAAAATTTACGTAAACAAGAACCCTCCTCAAGCGCTTCTTGTGCCACACCATCTCTCCGGATCCCAGGATCCGTCCTTGAGAAATGTCTTTGAAAGTTTAGAGGGCCACTTAAGAGAAAGGGGGACATTTCTCAAGGCCCACAGGTCTTCAGAGGAATATCTTAATGGCGCCCTCAACTGGGCCTCCCCTGACTGACGCCGGCAACGTAGGGGCCCCACTGGTCGGAACCAAGGCCTAGTCCGAAAACGTTCAGGTAGTGTCCATGTCCCACCCGGCCACCGTCCTCATCTCCGCTGTCGACACCGAGGGGACAGCACCAAACAACGTCGTCCCCATGGCCAGCTGGTCCCCATCGTCGTCGGAGCCACCGAAGCCACAACCTCTGCCACTGGAACCGCCGCCACCGCCATCGAGTCAGAAAGTCCCAACTGCCGAGGGCACCGGGGGCTCCAAGCCCTCTCCCATGACCGAGGCCAGATGTCATCCAAGGCCGCTGTGGCACCACCCACGGCCGCTTCGGCAGCCAGGGGCAGGCTCCTCCCCATGCGATCGCTGCGGTGCCACCCACGGCAGTCACGATGGGCAAGGCTCCATCGTCGCCTCTGACACCTCTGCAAGGCCAGCGCTGCCCCACATCAGTCGCGGCGACTAAAACTCGGCCGCGGCAGGGCCTCCGCCGCTCGAAGATCGTCCGGGCGGCTCCGATTTCGGCTCCAGCCTTCGGCACCAGCCTCAACGTCCCCACGCGGCCCCTCTGGGATCACCAACCCCCCCCCCGGTCCTTTAGCCACCTCTGCCACCGGTGGGGACCTGGGGGGAGGGAAGCCTACCCCGAAATTCGGCCGCCGTGACGGAGCTCCTCCGAGATGCGTCCTCCGGCCGCCATTTTGAAATACAGCATGTTATTGTATGAGATTAGGATTAGATATTTCATTTAAATAGATAAAATTAATTTGTACATTTCTATAGTAGGATACATTCCTTAGAATATCCTTTGCCAACTTTATCTTTTAACATTTATATTTTTTCTAGAATGAGACTTGATGATGACAGGTAGTCCTCAATTTACAACAATTCATTTAGTGACTGTTTGAAGTTACAATGGCACTGAAAAAAGTGACTTATAACCATTTTTCACCTGTCTGTTGCAGCATCCCCATGGTAGTGTGATAAAAATTCGGACTAGTTAATCTTTATGACAATTGCAGGGTCATGTGAGCACAGGGGTGGGATTCTACCAGTTCACACCTATTCGCTAGAACCGGTTGTTAACATTCTCAGCAGTTCGGAGAACCGGTTGTTAGAAGAAATTACTGGCCTAATCCTGGAAGGAAGGAAGGAAGGAAGGAAGGAAGGAAGGAAGGAAGGAAGGAAGGAAGGAAGGAAGGAAGGAAACATACATTCTGGTGTTGCTTACAGAAACTGCCTCTCCGTTAACCCTTATTACATTCTTGGCAGGACTAGACTTCCTATCTCAGGAATGTCTCTGGAGTTTTTTTCCCTTCCTTTGCTGGTACTTTGCTTGTGTGGAGTGACCATTCAAAGTTACAGTGGCACTGAAAAAAATGAGTTATGACAATTTTTCACCACCTAAGCCACGCCAACCCATTGTTAAAAATTTGTATCCCACCCCTGTGTGAGCACCTTTTGTGACTTTCTGATAAGCAAAGTCAATGGGGAAGCCAGATTCCCTTAACAACCATGTTATTAACTTAACAATATAACTTAATATAACAATTCACTTAACAACTGTGGCAAGAAAGGTCATATGGGGCAAAATTTACTTAACAAATGTCTCACTTAACAACATAAATTTGGGCTCCATTGTGATCATAAATCGAGGATTAGTATTTTTCTCTTTGGGCCTATTTGGAAAGCACATATGTAATATCTGAAATACTGGCAAGGATTGATTCTTGGTATACCAAACTTTAGCAGACCTGGATATTAAAAGTAGGTGTACACGCTAATTCAATATTTTGCATCTTTTTTCAAGGTGTATACATTGTCTGTATCTGGTGACAGATTGATAGTGGGAACAGCTGGTCGAAGAGTTCTGGTGTGGGACTTACGGAACATGGGCTATGTTCAACAGAGAAGAGAATCAAGTCTTAAATATCAAACCCGTTGCATCAGAGCATTTCCCAATAAACAGGTATTTAACTTGTATAGCAATGTTTCAGATTTAAGCTCGTGGAAGGAAACATGCTGTCGTTACTTCAGCTGTCTCCTGGTTTATTGAAACTTTTTAATTTTGCTATTTTTCTTTGTTTGTACGTGTCTAGGCATGCCTAGAGTCGTTTTGAAGTTAGTGTAGAAATTTGATGAATCAATTCCAATGCATGGGAATTCAGTTCAATTAATGTACAGCAAATATTGCAACAGTATCATGCTTAATATGGCTTGTTTCTTTTAAAAGTTAGGCTTTCAGAAAATACATAAAACTACTTGCTTAGGAGCCCTTTCTAAATTGGCTTTTTCCTGTCAACACTACGAAGAAAATTAATTTTGGAACAAGAGAGTCTTTGTTTTGGTCACTGTATTATTATTTTGGATGGTTATTTTATGCAGCATCTAATCATTATTTTCTGTTCTGTTATTTTCTTGTGGTAGAAGAAAAAAGGAAACAAATTGTGCTCTTGATTAAAAAATAGTAAATCCTAGAAGTAGATTTCTTTTTTAATACAGTGAAGGAATTAATTTCATCTATTACTTGTGGGCAAATATGTTCCAATGAAATCTTTGAGATGGCTTTTCATTTCTGAAAAGGTGTTGGGATATATTTCTGTTTCCAAGATTTCTGAATTAATCTTTCTCAGTAGACATGAAGTAGGAAATTATTTCCAATTACCTTTGGAATCTTTTATTCCACAGTACACGATTCATTTTGAAGTGCACAAATGTAGAATGTGATAGAAGTATTTACACAAAAGAAAATTTTACATAGTTGTTTGTGACAATAACTAAAGGATCTTTGGTGTTCAATAGGGTTATGTGTTAAGCTCCATAGAAGGTCGGGTTGCAGTTGAATATTTGGATCCAAGTTTGGAAGTGCAGAAGAAAAAATACGCTTTCAAATGCCACAGATTAAAGGAGAATAACATTGAGCAGATTTACCCTGTCAATGCCATCTCTTTTCATAATGTTCATAACACATTTGCTACAGGTAATTTTTTTCTTATTGTATCACTGGTACTAGATATTCAGACCTAATTTGTATGGGTAGTGATGCTGGTTTCATATGCAATATTTCATCCATTTTATTATTTATTTGATAGCTAAGCAGCATACATAGGTTTCTATCTATTTTTCTTCCACAACTGTTCTATTCAGCAACTTGATTTGTCCAGAGTTGTGTAATGAGAGGTGGCTTGGAACTTTCTCCAGCAAGCCCTGAACCATTTTATGATCTTTGTATTTATGATCTATGATATTGTGAAGTCTTGGACCAGTATTTAGCCCTGAACTTCTTTTAATTGGCCATAACTGTAGTTCTTGAACTTTTCAGGTTGTTAAATTGAGTGGAGAACTGTACAGAGTGTAATGTCTTTTGAACTTTATGATTGATTTGCACTGATTTCAGATTGTTGGGCTTGTTTCTTTTCTGGATTTTTGTTCTCTTTTTATAAAGAATATTAATAAAACTTTTTGCACTAACTTTACAGGTTTGCAATAAGATTACAGAAGAATGTAAAATTAGTTCCTAATAGCTCCCTTCTTACACGTCTTTTTGTAGGTGGCTCTGATGGCTTTGTCAATATTTGGGATCCATTCAACAAAAAAAGACTCTGCCAATTTCATCGTTACCCTACCAGTATAGCTTCACTAGCTTTCAGTAATGATGGGACTACTCTTGCAATAGCATCCTCATATATGTATGAAATGGATGACATTGAACATCCTGAAGATGGTATCTACATTCGCCAAGTGACTGATGCAGAGACAAAACCCAAGTAAGTATGCTCCATCTATACTTGAAATGTTCCTAGTGCTTATTCCAGGATCTATTAATTTTCCTTAATTCATGAACAGCATTGTTGATTACTGTGGAAAGTACATTTTCACCATAAGACTGGAATTAATTTTCTCTCCAAATTCTAGATATCTGTAAGCGATTAGATGACTAAGGGATAAAATTGTCTGTTTTAGGGAAGGAGGTCAAAATTTCGTTCTTTTTGAATGAGCTATTGTACAAAGTCATGCTGTTTCTGGCTTATTGCTTTAAAACGAAGCTGAAGAAGCAAAGATCACTACCATGAGCAAAACTAATTATGTAGGATTGTCAAGCTGTTGACTGTCATTTTTGCACATGTGTCAGCTCTCAACTTTAATATGTTGGGCCTGAATTAGATACAGCAGTTGTGTAAATTACACATACACACATACAATGTTTAAATCCTTTGATATCCAAAATTATGCCACCTCTGGTAATACAGACAAAATGGGGATGTGCACAGACTTCACATATGTACTCTCAATTATATTGTGAGGTTTTTTTTTCATCATTAATGCTGTTCAGTTATATTGTTTCTAGCGTATATTAAAATAAGAACATGCATTGCATATACTTGTAAGGTTTGAAAATAGGATACTGATTGCTGTCATTAGCCATAAGTATCTGATTGCCATTGGCATATGGACCTTTTGGAAGGAAAGGTAGGGCAGGTATGGATATACAATTGCCCAAATGCCTGTAGGAAAGGTAAATCTCTTAATATAAAATCTGAACAGTTGAATACTATATTAGAGAAAAGAGATATGTACAGTTCTCAATTTAGAGTTAGGCTACATTTTGAGCTTTTGTGATTGGGAAAGCTTTGAGTCATCTTCCTAAATTCTGCCTGTTGAAGAGACTTTGTGAATCACATTGTATCTTTTGTCTTATTAAAACTGGTAATTGAATTAAAAGTGTCTCACAATACGAAATTTAACCTGATTGCTGCATTTTGAGATAGAATTTATGGAAGGCTATTAACAGTGATATTTCCAAAGTCAGTTCAGATAGAGTGATGCAAAGCACTCAAGCAAAAGAACTAGAATTATGAAGAATGTTTAGATTTCAAGGATTATTTATTTATTTGACTTATAAAATGAATTATATTTACCCAACCTTCCCTCTAAAATAAAAATAATTCCAAACCCCATTTCTGAAGACAGTTTACAGTAAAGGATTAAAGTGATGATGTTTGCATAGGCTAATATAAAACTTCATGCTGTCCTGAAATTCAGTATTGTGTACATTTTTTTCCACCGAGGTGTATGATCTACCTCAAGTATGTATGTAAGTAGCATTGCATTTCAAGTCACATTCTTCCAGAACTCTGTTAAAACAGCAGCATATCACCTTACAAAGGAGCCTGTTGAAAGTAGCCCACAGTGCCAGCAAATATTCATTACATTTTTAGTTAACATAAACAGGTATTCAATCTGCGTAGAGGGAGACCCCAAAAGAAAGTTTTAATATTTTAGTTAAGGGTAACATTGAATAATATTTTTTGTGTGAAAATTTGTTGCTGTGCTTGGATATATTTCTTTAAAAATACTATCAGAAACGATAGAGACAGCCACAGCATCCCAAAACAGCACTGAAGCAATAGCAATAGGACTTAGATTTAGTGTATTTTATATGTCAATCACAATCATTCTACATTTTATATTTATTTTTTATATTATATTTATTTTTTTAGTCAGTTTATTTTTGTGTATGATCTGTTATGCTTTGCAAAGAGTGCAAAAAGACCAGCTTAATTATTTTTTACTTATCCTATTGCACTTTTTCTAATGGATATGTTCCTGTAAATTATTTGCATTGCGAGAATTTAACATGGGAAACTCTCTTAGTGGAGTGAAGACAACCATATGACTTTACATTCAGCTGTTTCGATACTTGTGTTGTGCTTGCTAATTATAGGGATGCTTCATTCTGCTTTTCGAAGAGGTTAATCTGCAATTAAACAATATTTCCTCTTAGCTGTCCATTATTTTCTGAAACAGATGGTTCATCATTTCCTGGGCTGTTAAAAACAGCAAGGTTAAGGTTAGACTCTTGGGAGTTGGTTAGTTTTGAATCTTATTACAGGATGTAGAAGCAAAACTAATAAGAATAGCACTTAATATCATTTTGTGGCTGCAAACAATTATTTATTAGTAAACAATTGATCCCAGAAGGGCAAATTGTTTGAATCGGTAATGAGCTGAGACAAGGCAGAACGTTCTGTATCTGTTTATTTGCAAAATAATTGTACCATAATTGCAATGCATTTAGACAGGCATCTATTTGGACTTGTTTCTCTCTATAAATGAATTTCTGAAAGTTTAATTTATTTTTCTACATGTTTATTCCTTTCTTCAGCCAGATGCGATAGAAATTTTATAGTGACCCAGTACAATAGACACATTCAATAATAAAAATGACAATAGCTCCTGACCTACTTTTTCTATTACCATTTCTAAAATTCTTATAATGATTCTATTCTGACATATTTTGAAATACGAGGAAAAGCTAAATCTTATTGAGATTTTGTAAAGGTCTGCTGCTTTAGAAAGTTAAAAATTCATTTTGAATATTACAGAAATGCAAATGCATGTCTAAAATCTCTTTCTTTGCTGCAGGTCAACTTAATCTTGATCAGAAACTTTTACTTCTAGCAAAACAAACCAATCCTGGGATTTAATGAAGATGTTTCAATGTTGTTGTCATAATGTTTTCATTGGGTATATTGTAAATCTTAAAAAAAAATAGCCAAGAATTCTTACCGTGTTTTTGTTCACCATATTTTGAAATATTTCTGTAAGCTAATTCATTCTTTTGAAATGTGACAGTTGAATTTTTGTATAGATTAATGGTAGCCTAATTGTTTGAATAAATATTTTCAATACACACTCTCTCTCCCCCTTTCTATCCCAAAAGCCATACTTTCAGGTGCAATGGCTATAAATGTTAAGTCCTGAATTTAATAATGACATCGTTTTTGGTGTACTGGGCTTGTATTGCAGCAACAACAATATGATGAAGAAGAAAATATTTTTCAAGCAGCAAAGCAACTTAAATTTGATTGATGTTAACTTTAACCCTTCCCTGTTTATTTTTTATTGTAATTAAGTTCTGTGGTCAGCAGGTTTAGGAAAGTATGTCCTGCAGATTTAAGGAATTTACAGCCTAAATTGAAGTTTTATGGGTGCTTTTAATAATCAGTGTCTGCCTTTGAAATTTGATTCCTTGGAAAAAAAAATACTTGGTCTTTGAACAAGCACCCCAATTCTACAATAGATGTTTGTATCAGATAAAACTTGTTTCTACAAATGTATTGTTTTTACAGGATATTAATTTGAAATATAATAAATTCAGGATAGTGTATATATTTTGTAAATTTTCTTAATTCTTGAAACAGTTTTCATTTACAACTAGAGCTAAATACTGATGGCAATAAAATATGCAATTAAAAGTAAGATTGTTAAGAATATCAACCCACAGAGTCCATGTGAAAATTTTGATAAATAATTATTTGTAGATCCCAAACTGCAATCTTCTTTGAAACTATTTCTGAAATTTTATTGTTTGGGAGGAAGCTTCGGATATTTTCTTTGTGCTTAAACTGTATTAATCTGATTTAGGATGTATCTTGCAGTTTTTATATCCCTCTTCAAAATAATTTAAGATTACATTACTGGTTTTTAGAGAGGTGTTTTGCTGATAAAGTTTATTCACTCTTGCTCTAAAATTTGTAATAGTTTACATAGTTATAGAATATGTTTGATATCTTATGTTTATTATTAATCACCATGAGATTATCCAATTATCTTTCTGTAATTGTCCCAATACCCTAATGGTTAATTTCTGCCTTGGCTATGTGATTCAGTTATCCCAGAAAATATATTTCAAGAATAAGTAGCTATCAACTATTCTGTTTCCATTAAAAAAAGTTATCAATGTATCATACTTCAGCCTTTATTCCGTTAAGTCACATTTAGCTTTGCTCCAGCTGTAGTCTGTCTAGATGGCCTTCAGATTAATGAAGTAGAAATGTATGGCTTCTGTACTTTCTGATCAATGAAATCTTAGTAGCAAGGGTTATTTTTGAAATAGAAAGCCTTTCCATTTTATTCCCTTATGACTCATGAAAATTAATGCATTCCATTTCTTCATCCATTTGCTATTGCCACAATTCGCAGCCTTTGAAAATGATTGTGAAACTGTCAACCGATCAATGTACTCTACTCTAATACTAAACTCTAGCATTAGTACTACTAGATATTGTAGGAAGCTTACACATGGCCTGCTGCAATCTTTTATACCTTCACTAGAGGCATAAACAGAAGGCTAAAATAAGACTAAGCGAGGCAAAAAAAATGAAATTCAAACAGAAAAAATGATGCAAATATATTGGAGGATTTAAAGGTGCTAAGCCAATAAAATGCCAATGAAATTCAAATAGCAGGGAAATTGGAAATGGGTTAGACATTGATCTATATATCAGATGCCAATACACATAAATGGTCATGTTCCAAATCAAATAAGTGTGTTTTCAGTATTTAGGAATTATTTCTTACTTATTACCCATATACTCATTTATTACAGGTTCAATAGTGGAAGTGTTATGCAAATGGAAATTTATAAGTACTATAGCAAAGAATTCTGGTAGGACAGTGATAAAACCGTTAGAAGCAATATAAAGTTGTATATGCCTATATATGGGAAGCATTCCTTCTATGAAGGAGCAATTCATCTTTATTCTCTGGCAAAATGTCACCATTGTTGAGTAATACATAGTAAACTTGCGTTTTGCTGTATGAGATAAAGCAGAATTCTTCCTGAGCAGTGTAACTGAGCTCTGAAAAGATTAGAGGGCTTTCCAGAACCTAGAATCATACTGCTCATTCTAATAATTCCTTCCATCATCCCAGGCTGCACACCTTATAAAAACGTGACAAGATGTCTCAAAAGACTGTAACACGGTCTTTATAGGCGAGGACATCTGTATCCCAAATGCTATGCTGCCACATTTCAATGAATAAAATATTCTGATGAATTAGGGTAATTTTTAATATATGTAAAATTTATAACTGAAACCTACTGAATATAGTCTAAAGAAAGAAGCTTAGGTTGACAATACAAACAGGTTCTTTTTTTTCTTTCAATGTTATGAATTTACATTTTTGTACCCAGTTTGGCTCAAATACATTAATGGTCAAATTCTGTAGATCCTGGAAGCATATTTTAAAATAAATACTTGAATCTGTTTATTGCAAAGCTGTGTTGAAAATGCAGTGTGTTTTCAAAGACTTAGATTTTATGAACAAGAAAGCATGGGAGCCAATGCTGATGCATTTATTTATCTAATTTATATAGCTGCCTGTCTCACAGGCAAGTGACTCTTATCTCGTACCTTTTACTTTTATTTCAATTGCTCAATATTGTTTTCTATCCTTTTGCTTCACAAAACTAAATGATTTATAAATGAAGTTTGAATTTGGTGACTGCCCTTGCTTACATCAACGATCAATATTTCAGATTCTTGCTGTTCACCAATCACATGGGGTATCAAACTTGACGGCCCACAGGCCGGATGTGTCACACGCAGGCCATGTCCACCCCAGCTCCGTGAATGGGAAAAATGTCATGAAACGTCACATGACAATAACGTGATGCTGCAAGTTTGACACATGATTTAGAATCTGATATTCTCAGATTTTTTATAAGAACAGTGATATCTCACAAGATTATAGCGTTTCTTTAATATTTTCTCTACATTTCAGTTAATACATTTCTTAACTTATTTAATTTGGGTGCTAGGATCACATATAGGAACATTTGGAAGTTGATGTACACATGATATTCATGACCATCATTTCATATCAAGTCTCTCATCTGCCAATAAATGAATATGTAAATTTCATTTAATTTCTTTGGTACAACCATAGCATTCAACAATGCAGTTAGACTACTATTTTTGCGCTGTGCATACCATAGTTATAATTTTGTATTTCTGGGGCATTCATTGTGCATAACAAAATCAAGAAGTGTTTATTTTATGATTGGATTTTATTCTTGGGTATTTTGTATGGATAAAAATCTTGCCTCCCTCTCAGCCTTTATGTTACACATTTATGTTGTTTGATCTGTCCACTGCCTTTACTACAACAATCACTTAGCTTACTAACTTCATTCTCTTTCCTTTGCTTCCTTAGTGGTAGGGTAACATTTCCTCTGAGATATTTCAGCTGATACTCACATATGGTACATATGGTTTAATTATTTAATTGGCATTCACATTATGAGCTTTTATAAAGCACATCATTTATACTTAAGATGCTGCAGTATAACCAAATCTTAGGGAAGTGGGAAGACCTAATATTTAAACAATTTTTAAGGCCTGGGGTTATTTCAGAGCGCCATCTACAGTTTCCTTAAAAAAAATGATATCAACTGAAAAAGTAAAATAGTCTAGCTAAAATTCTCAAATTCTAACCCTACCCTCCATAAATAATTATGAAAGAACATTTGCTTTCAAAACAAATACTGTAAGATTCCAAAGAGCAGTTGTATATATAATGTAAATATGTATGTTTTTAGCTCAGAAATTGGTACATAACCCAATCTTAAAAGAAATGTGTGCTATTGGTAATTTTATGTATCATGAAAATTAAATATGCACCTAACATGAATACATTAGCAGTTCCTCAGAATGCATACATTGTTGCAAGCACATTTTCCAAATCTTATTTTTGATTGTTTTTTCAAGGAATTCTTGATTTTTATCACCAACTTTTTAATTTGTGTGTCAGGTGTCATGAGCAATTGGAAATGAATTGTATGCAATCCCCCCATTGTCTTATGGACATGCAATTCTCTATCTTGTGAGAAACACAAGTATTTTGTGAAAAATACTATGCAGACATCCCTCATGTAGATAAGTCAGGTTCTCTTTTATGTCACTACTGAGATAACCAGGGAAGAATCCAAAATTTTTCTCCCAACCTTTGCCAGTGATGATCTCTGCCATGTACGCGTCATCATGCCTACCCCTCCCCGACTATGCAAAAGCAAAAAAAAATCTCAATACATCATGATATGTCACATGATACAATCAAATTTGACACCCGTGTTGTAAAGACATGTGAGATGGGTGCCCATATAAATATGATTGATTGATTTGTGGATTACTTATACCTGATGAAGAGAAAAAAAAAATTCTTACTACCTCATATAAAGTGAATAAAACAAAAATCTTGAACTGAACAGAAGGTCTATTTTATCAAAACATTGTGGTATTTGATTTTTTCTTAAACTATAGTTTTTAATTTAAAAAACAAAAGCACACTTGGAGTTTCTGATTTGGACATAATTAAATCGTTTCCCCAGCCTTCTAATGTCCTTAATCAACCCCAAAGAAGTATAAATTATTAAACATCTTTTTGGGATTAAATTTTTATTCCTAATTATACACAAAAGATATATATCATAAAATATTCATCATATAATTGTGATTTAAAATGTACAGTCTCCCAAAAGATGTGATTAGCAATTTTAAACACCCTAAACTTAATTAAGTAGGTAATGGATGAGAACTGAGCTTTTTAAGAGGGGGAAATATTTAATTTTTTTTTAAAAAAAGGTTTTATCACTAGGTCTAGGATGGCAAGGGACTTACCCAGTAAGAAATACAATCAAATTTAAGGTGGCATACATTGCTTTGGAATCCTGAAAAAAAACCACTGTATTAAAAAACCCTTTTCCTGTGGACAAATTTAATTCTTTTATATGAATTTTTAAAAATATGTGTCGATCTTGTAGAGATTCCTTGGTATATATTAATTTTTTCATGCTTTTCTCCAATTTCATGTCCCATTTGCTATATGTCTCCTTATGTTTGCACCACAACAAAAGCACAGTCTAGCTCAGCCAGTCAGAATCTATGCAAATTTCCTTGTCCACATGGAAAGTTCAACTACCTATACTGGACCATTCATGTAACAGTCAAAATAGTCAAGATGGCAGCCACAATCATGGAATCAAAGCCTTGCCTTCTTTCACACATCAGGATGCATGTTAATGCTTTGACTGCGTATTGTGATCGCTATCTTGACATTTTGATGCCTCTGCAAATATCCCTTGACGTTATACAAATGTAATCTTGTCATAAAATCAGCAATAATGCCAATCCAGTTAATAAAATAGGAGCAGGATACCGATGGTCCTCATTTAATGTCATTGATTGTTCAGCCACTGTATGACCAGACCTCATATTTATGGCTGCCTCGGCCTTACCATGGTCACATGATTGCAGTTTGCTACTTCACTGTTTGTGTTCCCCAAGCACAGTCAGTATGGAAGCCAACAGGAAGTCTGAAGTCACAATCACATGAGGTCCTTGCTTAACAATCTGTGTGGTCCTCCGTTAATAATTACAATTGGGACTGCTGGAACTGACATCACTAGATGGTGCGGTCACATTATTTCTCTCCCCCCCATTATGACCATGTTACTTAAAAATGTAGTTTCTAGTCCCAATTAGTATCATTAATCCAGGATTACCTGTAATTATTCAATTACGGTAAAGGTTAGGGAAGATGGCAATTGCAGAGTTGCAGTTGAAGCCCCACTGTCCTTGTTCATATATATCATGCCTTTATAAAAGGGGCAACCTTTTGGTTATCACTCCACCACTGCCCTCTTGTGTGTTTACACTTCTCTCTACAGACAGTGCTGTGTAACACACTTAATGCAAGAAGCTACTACTGCAATACAAAAAGCATTATACAGTAAAATTTTAAAACTTTATTCTTTTGTTTTCCAAAAAGTTATTGCTTTGCAGAATTTGCTTTATGATAAATTCTGCTATTGCAGCCTGATTTCAGTGTTTATATTCTAAAAGCTGAAGCTATACCAATTTTGTCCTTGATCGAGCAGTGCTTGAGACATGATTACCTTGTCACTGCTTGTTCCCCAGTCCTACTGAACAAATGGGCAGAGGCAGGGAGGACTAGCCAGAGCCCTGCCTGTTTGTCCCTCTCAATGGAAGGCAAGCCAAAGGAAGCAGGCAAATAAACAGAGAGAGGACTGCCCATTTTCTAAGCTACCCTACCCCTCATAGAAATCATATTGTCCAAGAACCTTCCAAAATCTGGAAATGACTTTTACTTTTTTGCTATTAGTTTAATAGGTTTGTACAATTTATTAAATGATCCAAATATCTACCTAATACATACACTCTATTTTTTTACCCCTCCCAAAAGAAATGAGGAACAACCTGTGAAGAGGGGGGTGGAATTGATTATTATACTGAAATATGTAGAATTTTGCTTCTCTTTGTTATTACTTTAGACAAACAGTAAATTCTGCTTATCCATGGTATAACCTGTTCTGTAAAATTACAAGTGGTCCTCAACTTATGACCACAATGGAGCCCCTTTTGTATTCACTCTACACCTACAACTGCACTCCCTCTTGTCCCACTAACTCTATAATAAAATTTGCAGATGACACCACGTTGGTGGGACTCATATCAGGAGAAGACGAGATGGCCTATAGGTCAGAGATTCTCAGACTGATCTTGTGGTGCAAGAGTCATAACCTCGCCCTGAACATCAAAAAGACCAAAGAATTGATTATAGACTTCAGAAGATGCAAAGCAGAGCTCTCCCACTATATATCAATGGAGACTGTGTGGAAAGAGTTCATAGTTTTAAATTTCTAGGGACTCATATTTCTGACAACCTTGCTTGATCAGTCCACACTATGGCCACTGCAAAGAAGGTCCAACAGTGCCTGCACTTTCTGAGGCTGCTGAAAAAGAGTGGTCTGGATGAGAAGTTGCTGGTTACTTTTTATCATTCTACCATTGAAAGCATTTTGGCATACTGTGTAACAGTGTGGTATGCTGGATGCTCTGTAGTGGATAAGAAGATGCTCCAGAGAGTTATAAACATATCACAAAAAATAATCGGTTGCTCTCTTTCTTCTTTGGAAGAGATTGCGAAGACCAGACTCCTCTCTAGAGCAGGGGTCGCCAACCTTTTGGACTTCAGGGACCACCAAACTCATAATTTTAGATCCCAGGGACCACTAACTGGTTCTGTGGGTGTGGCTTAATTTGTGGGTGTGGGTTGGTGGTCATGTGACTGGCTGGGCAAGGCTTGTATGTAAATATTATAAATATTTATATAAATATTGAATTTATTTTACAAAAAGAGAGCAACTTTTACCCAAAATCAGGCAAAGCAGTTAGGCAGATTGAGTTGCTCACAGAATCACAGATTCATTCAGAAATCTATCCATTGGCTAGCTCTGTCTGTCACATAAAATTTGCTAGCAAGCAAACTCACAACACACCATGTATGCAAATATTGATATTTTTAATAAAAAAAGCAACTTTTATCCAAAATCAGGCAAAGCAGGCAGATTGAGTTGCTCACAGAATCATTCAGTGAGCTATCTATCTGCCATTGGCTAGCTCAGTCTCTCAAATTTGCTTGCGGTGAGTCTGCACTGAATTTGCTTGCAAGCAAATCTTCAGTCCTAAGGGAAGTTCAGCTGTGCTTAGCTAGAAAGCAAGAAATCCAACCATTTCCTGTTTCCTAGCTAATCTAAATCTCCTGGCACAACAGAACAGATGATGGTCGGGAAAAGGAAAATAGCAACTTAGCAGACAAGTTTGCCGGGTAAAGAGTAAGTGGGCGGGGGAGGGTTCCAGCAGGCCATATGAGCTATACAGCTTTGTGTTTCTGCATAGCCTGGATTAATTGCTTTGAGGGAGTGCTCTGGGGGTGAGATTTCTCTGCGGCCCACCAAAATTGGTTGGCAACCAAGTTGGTAACTGCTGCTCTAGAGCACTAAAAATCTCCACAAACCATTCTCATCCTGGACATTCATATTTTGAACTGTTACCATCAGGGAGGCGTTATAAGTGTCTTAAAATGAAGACTAATAGACTGAGAAACAGTTTCTTTTGCAAGGCAATAATTGTCTTGAATCAAACAATGCATATGTGATTTAGCCCTATGTATATAGTGGCATTTTAAAACTCTCTAACTTACTATATGTTTTAGATAGGTTTAGACTAGGTTTTTAATTATTATTTTAATTATTTTAATTTTTAAATACTCTGTAGTGTGATTGTGATGTGGTGTTTGGGGCACTGTGCTGGAGTAGCTTTCAAATTTCATTGTATTTGAAGAATGCAATGACAATAAAGGTATTCTATTCTATTCTAAAATTTCTGTTAAATAAAACATTTGTTAAGTGAGTTTGCCCCCTTTTACCACCTTTCTAGCCACAGTTGTTAAGTGAATCACTGAAACTATTTCTCAGCCGGCCTTTTAGGATCCTGAAGAGTTGCCCAACCACTTCGGCTGGATGGTAGAGTACCTGGAGCCCGACACTATTAGGAACATGGTTCTTAAATGAATGAATCTGGCTTCCCCATTGACTTTGCTTGTCAGAAGGTCACAAAAGGGGATCACATGTTCCCAGGACACTGCAATATTACTGAGAAAAGGTGTACATGCGCAGAATTATGACTCAAAATTTTCACCATTTTTTTGGTAATACTCACCATGAGTAACTGAAAAAAATGTCATGAGTATTGATTCGAGGATTACAGATAAATTTTTACTGAATAGACAAATTCACAAATACAAAATCCACAAAAATGAGAATTGATCGTACTGTTTTATGAGATTAATTCCCACAGGTTATTTTCTGCTACAGGTGTATAAGGAGGTACAAGCTACATGTGTCTGTATCCTATCCATAGGTTTTTAAGCATGAATTTTGAATTCTATTGAGAAAAGCTAATGGGAATGAAATCTGACCAAATGTAGTTGAAAAGCCAATACAGGTAGTCTTCACTTACCATCTATAATTGGGAGCCCAACTCCATCACTAAGTGGAATAGTTATTAAGTGGTCATCATGGGACTGCATTGATTTAAGATTAGTTACAGCTGTGATCATTAAGTGAATCATCATAAGTTATTAAGCACAATGTTATATAATTGTAACTTGCAACTTCCTGTCGGCATCCCTGTTGACTTTGCTTGATTGAAACCAGCTGAGAGGATTGGGTTGCTGTCGGATGCTACAACTGTCAATTGCATGAACGAATCACAATCACATGACTGTGGGGATGCTGCAATTGCCACAACTTAATGAGGATAAGTCATTAAATCTCGTTCTTCAGCACCATTGTAATTAGTATGATCATTGAACAAATGGTCAGGAAGGAAGGACTATCTGCATTGAAAAGCTTTAATTGCTTTGCTACTCAGAATACTGTGTTTCCCCAAAAATAAGACCCAACCAGAAAATAAGCCCTAGGATGATTTTTTCAGGATGCTTGTAATATAAGCCCTACCCCCAAAATCAGGCCCAGTTAAGATCATCAGCCAGACAGATGCATTTTAGTACCATATTTTCCCCAAAATAAGCCCTAATGCATTCTTTGGAGCAAAAATAAGACCCAGCCTTATTTTATTTTATTTATTTATTTGATTTGTCAATCGCTTACAAGATAATAGGTATAAGTATACCTATTATTATTATTTTCTGGAAACATAGGTAGATCTTTTCCAAACATGTTTCTTTTTTGTAAAAATGGTGGTTTACCAGGGGGCATGCATAAGCACACCAACATGCCTACCATCCCTGTCCTATTGTTTCTTCTATTTTTTTAAATTTTTCTTATATGTATCCATGTATTCATAACTATGTTTTTACTTATACCTGTTATCTTGAAAGCAATTGACAAAAATAAATACATAAAAATAAAATAAATAAAGTATCTCCCACCATTTTGGTTGTAATGCTCAGCTTCAACTTAAGGTCAAATCCTGAATTTGGTAGAAGGTTCTTAGCTGAGAAAAGACAGGTGTCTTTATGTTTCTGGTTTTGTTGAAAGGTGGATAATTCTTTGGGTAGGAAAAAGGAAATAGGGGCATTTGAGAAGCAGCCAAATATTTGTCATCTTTAACTCAGTGTGAGAATAATAATGGTGGCCCAGTGGTTAGAATGCAATATTACAGGCTAACTCTACCCACTGCTGGAGGTTCAATCCTGACCGGCTCAATGTTGACTCAGCCTTCCATCCTTCCGAGTTTGGTAAAATGAAGAGCAGATTGCTAGTGGCAGTATGCTGACACTGTAAACCCCTTAGAGTGGGCTGTGAAGCACTGTGAAGCAGTACATAAGTCTAAGTGCTATTGCTATTGCTATTGTTGTCTATGCCCTGAACCAAAATTTTGAACGTTGAGTTAGATTCCAAAATGTCCTTTCTCTGTCTGAATTTTATTTCATTAATGAAATGAGGGAACATAACTGAATTTCAGAGTCATCATTTTGGATACTATCATAAGCTAAACACTTCGAAAGCACTGTATTTTGGTTGACTGTAAACTGACTGCAGGATCATTCACATTATAATTAAAAGAGGCTTTTTGTTGACCTGTTTAAGAATACTTTTTACTGACCTGCTCCACCTAAGCACGATACCCAGAACACCAAATGTCATCACCCTGTAAAAAAGTTAGCCAGATGTTTGATATGACTTTCTCACCACCCCTCAAGAGAATAAATAGCTTTTCTGATAACTACAAAAAGCTACAGCCTAATGTTATATTTGATATATACAGTGAGGCAACGGTTTTCTAGATATGCAGCCATCTTACTTTATATTCTCTTTTCCATCCAGCAGCCTCATTTTAAGAAGATATGGAAAGATTTACTTTCACTTCAAACTCCTTCCTTCCTAATTTGCAATACAAAATCACAAATACATTGCAGTCTCAAGTAAATACATTACTTTAAAAAAATAGAAATCCCCCCACTCTCAAACTCCTAAGGTTTAATTTTCATGATTATGTTAGATTATGAGTCATTTTAAATTATGGTATCCAGTGGAGACTACTTCCACTCAGCGGCTCTTTTCAACAGTTGTTTGTGGTAGTTTCAGCCTCTCTGAGGCTCTTTATTTTTAAAGCAAGGCAGACAAGGCCTAAAATTATTCCATTAAAGAGGTGCAATTTTTGTAATGGGACTTAGAGTGCTCTGCAGAAGTGCAGGCAAGTTTCTTCAATATCCTGAGCATTATTCGCTCATTTAGTTAAATGATGTTTCTAATTCCCTGGTAATTACATGTAATGAGGCACTCTTTCTCTTCTTGATTAGACTTTAGCTTAATATGAGATGTCGTCTTTTTTTTTTAAGGGATAATTATCCTTCCCAGGAAAAGTGGAGTTTGTTGTGCAGAATATAGCAAATTATTTTATTTCCTGCCATCTTGACTGCCAGTAAATTATAAAATTAAGTTTCAGAGAAGCATTAGCACCATTTTGGAAAAAGGCTTGAGTTTTATTATTGCCTTCTCCCCATTCATCTATTGATGTTCTTTGGGACTGTTGGATTATTATTATTTTTTAAATAGATGCATTTCTGCTGGTCTTCATCATTTGGTGGCTGTGCAGTAATGGTTTTGTTTAAATTTTTGCTGGGGGGAACAAAACTTTTGTTGTTAGGTTATTTATTTCTGTGGTGGGGAACATCAAGTAATAACTTTTATGAACTCATGAACCACTTAAAAAAAAACCCTCCTGCTATCTTATTTGGTTGTACATAATTAGTTAATATTTTTTTCTCTTAATATTTGAACAAGCTTTGCAAAATAAATGCTACAGATCTAATTCTAGTATTTCTGATTTATATTTAATCCATTCCCTAGCTGAAACAAAAAGACGGCAAAATTGGTTTAATTGCATAGATGGTAGACGTTGCTTTTGAACATTTCTGTATGCTTATAAGGTACGTAAGTGAGACAGCAATTATTTCAAAATTAGAAGTAATTTATAATTTTAGCTTCAGTTATAGAAAATCTCAGCTTATTATTATCTAATATATTACCAAATAGTAGCCAAAAGATATTATGCATATAATTTAAATTAAAAATTTAATGGACATTCTGTACACTTTAGTAGCTTTCACCAGAAAAAATAACAGTAATGGCAGATTTGTCTCCTTTGTAGAATCTACAATATATGGAATAAAGTTTTGTAAGATAACTAACTTTGGATTGTTGTGATTATACAACTATTTATATGTATCCTCATTTTTTCCTCATCAATGTTTGTTTTACTTTACTATCTTTTTATTTTGGTTGCCTTTTTGTTATCTTCATTATAAATTGATTCACTTGAGGAAGAGAAAGATTAGTCCAGTCATCTGCATAGAGTTGTATTTGAAGATGACCTAGAAGCTTCAACTGGTTTGGTCAAGAAGGCAGTGGTAATGTCAACAATGGGCATGCCTTAGTATGCCCATGTAACCCTTCTGCTTTATCAGCTGCATTGGTTGCCAGTTTGTTTCCAGGTGCAATTCAAGATGCTGGTTATTACCTATAAAGCCCTTCTTGACTTGTTCTTATAAGCTCTGTCTGGTCAGTTTGCTGTGGCTGGATTGGGTTGATCCAGGTTTCTTTGATTAAACAATTCTACCCATCAAGACCACAGAAGTACACCTTCTTTGTAATAGTACCTGCTCTTTGGAACAATGTTTTCTCTAAGAACACCCCTTTCACTGCTGTTTCTAAGTGGTTTGAAGATCAGGCTTTATTCCAAGTGAGGGTGTGAAATCTTGTTGGACTGTGTGTTGCTCCATTCTTTTTCTTTTTTCTCCTACATCAATCCAGTTCCTATTATTTCTGCTGTTTTTATTATTTATTTTTGCTTCTTATTTCATTTTTTATTTTATTTTTGAGTCATTGGAAGTGTCATTTAAATTCAATCAATCAATTGCTGAATCAATCAATCAACTCTGTGGATAGTTCTCTCATTAAGTGTTAATTTTGTTTTATTTGATAATTTTGATAACACTAAGTTGATTTGTGTTTCTTTCTCTCTTGTGCGCTGCATTAATATAAGCACGTGAGGGGCTCAGCAGGCAGCAACAACCTGGCCAATCTTAGCTGAGTTGATTGAGCCAAGTTAGTCCTTGGATGGGTAATCATAAGAGATACCCTGGGTAGAACAAGAGCTAGACAGGAAATATAAATCATTTCCAGAAAAGACAACAGAAAGAACCACTTCTGTATTGTTACTAAGAAAATGAATGTATGTGTCCATATAGCCACTAGGAGTTAAGCATGGTTTGAAGCATTGTTACTTTTTAATACATATTTAAATTTCCTATGGCAATGTACTATATGCTGTTTCAGATTAAATTATCATTGGGATCTTGGGTTCAGTGTTGGGACTCAATAGAGAGCCTATTACAGCTGGTACATGCTTGGCAGTGCATGCTTCTGGACCATGACAGTCTTGATTCAAGTCCTAATAGCTCTAATTATTTCCTTAAAGATCTGAAGCAAAATTGTCAGAACAAAAAATATTTCATTATCAGCACTACATCGTGTTTTCAGATAATTATTGGCCTAACTGAACTAATTATTTCACTATCTTGCTCTAGGTATTTTATCAGACATAATGGCTGTATTGTGAAATGATTATACCACATGACAGAGATCATTCAGAATGGGGAGAAATTCTTCTCAACATCATATCTGAGATTCCTGCAATTGAATTAATACATACCCAAAGCAGGGAATATAATATTAATAAACAACCTTGCTGGAAGAGATTGAAGAACTACTCAAGTCCCTTCTGTTCCCACTATGATCAAGTTTCACCAGAATGCTTATAAGAAACCAGCAGTAGCAGCCTTCTGCCTGTTTGTAGCGAATTTATATTCCGAGTATCCATTTTTTGAATTAAGATTTGAAACTCATTGCTTTTCCCACCTATTCTTTTTTTTTCCCATTCTGTCTATGTCAGATACAGTAGCTGCTAATACCTTATTCTGAAAGAGTATATGACTAATCTAACCCACACTTTGAAACCATATGACTTTGATATAATTTGGAAGTTTCCATGGATTGTCTGTGTGTGTATATTATAGTATATTATATGCATAAGGCAATTAAATTCTTATTTTATATTTCCAATGCATTCATGAAGATGTTATGAATGGATGATCTATACCTAGTGGTCATCTGTCACCAAGTTATTCTAAAGGACATTTACTTAAAGAACATAGGCATTATTGTTTGAGCTAGCTAAGGTAACTTGCTATCACTTGTAAATATTGCCGGAGTCAGCTGATTCCATTTTCTAATAGCATAATATCACTTACTGATAATTTATTGCTAGGAAAGTAACGAACTGCTGGGGAACGTATGAATATTTATAACTTATTGTACTACAGCTTTAAACTTATGACAGTGGGCAGTAGAATGAGTGTTACGAATGGGTTTGAATGACTCATGATCTTCCCATCACTTTACATTTGTCTGCATTCAATGGGATGCACAGCTGACTTTTGCAGTCAAGCTGAAAGATACATTATTGCTTATATTTAGACAAGACACAAATCTTGAGACTAGTATTAGATTCCAGAAGAGACCGGCCCAAAGAATCTCCAAGAATCAGACATGACAATAGACAGCTTCTTCTTCTTCTTCTTCTTCTTCTTCTTCTTCTTCTTCTTCTTCTTCTTCTTCTTCTTCTTCTTCTTCTTCTTCTTCTTCTTCTTCTTCTTCTTCTTCTTCTTCTTCTTCTTCTTCTTCTTCTTCTTCTTCTTCTTCTTCTTCTTCTTCTTCTTCTTCTTCTTCTTCTTCTTCTTCTTCTTCTTCTTCTTCTTCTTCTTCTTCTTCTTCTTCTCCTTCTTCTTCTCCTTCTCCTTCTCCTTCTCCTTCTCCTTCTCCTTCTCCTTCTCCTTCTCCTTCTCCTTCTCCTTCTCCTCCTCCTCCTCCTCCTCCTCCTCCTCCTCCTCCTTTCCAGAGTTCAGCTTCAATTGTAAATCTGTGTGTTTCTATGTCCCTATTCAATTTATCAGAATAAATCAAATGCCAAGTTCCTTCTGTTTGATCTACTACAGGTGGTCCTTGGCTTATAACAGTTCATTCAGTGACCGTTTAAAGTTACAACAGCACTGAAAAAGTGACTTATGACCATGTTTCATACTTAATGACCATTGCAACATCCCCATGGTCACATGATTTATATTCAGATGCTTGACAACTGACTCACATTTATGACAGTTGCATTGTCTGGGGGGGTTGTCATGTGATCCCCTTTTGCGACCTTCTGACAAGCAAAGTCAACGGAGAAACCAGATTCACATAGAAACTGTGTTACTAATTTAACAACTGCAGTGATTCAGTTAACAAACGTGGCAAGAAAAGTCGTAAAATGGGGCAAAACTCACTTAATAAATTTCTCACTTAGCAACGTAAATTTTGGGCCCACTTGTGGTCGTAAGTCAAGGACTCCCTATATTTGGTGCTTCAAAGACATCAGTGAGAATAGTCCGATATTTAATTGCAACTTTTTTTTCTGTCTCCCTTGCGCTTACTGTTCTATCCCTGCAAATATTCTATTTGAAGCATTATGAATGCCTTTATCCTGTCTCATTGACATTTTAAACAAACGGTGATATATTTAGTACAATAATTACAGTTATTTGATTACTTTTCTCATAGCCTGAAGTAGAATGCAACTGACATGTGTATACCCCTGAGACTAATACACTGTAATAAACCAACATTATTTATTACAAGATGCATTTTATTAATAAAATTGGCAGTAATTAATTCACTCAAGTTGATGTTATTAATGATTACATGTAATTCATGAAATATTTATGCAAGATGGTGGATGAACATGTTGCAAAGGTCGCTCAGTTAATTAGTTAAACATCTATAACACTTCAATACTTTACTTTCAGCTCAATTTGAATAACATGGTAATGAAACCAAGGAAAGAGAATCCCTAAAGAAAAACAAAATTATATACTGTAGATTTTTATGATTGGGTTGAATGAATGCTTGGACTCTTTTCCATTCTTAATTCATTTTTCTTTGTCATAATTTACTTCCTTCTTTGCTCAGAAGAAGAGATAGAACTGCTTCAATCTAATTTAGGTTATCAGTTGCTGATGTGTCTCCCAGTTAAAGAATAAGTTAATATATCTTTGTCTATTAAAGTTGCTCCTGTGGCTTTTCCTTGAATCAAATAATGACTGTCCAAATTAATAGCAGGCATCTGAACCGGAAAGAAGCTGGACTTAAGTTGATGCCTTCAGTATCCATATCAAAGCTGTTACTGGCATCAGCACATCCAGGGTTGAACTTTTATGACTATTGATTTGGCTTTTATCCAGGGCTTCAATGATATTGTTTTTTAAAAGATAGACTTTTGTCATGAAAAAGGTCAAGGATATATGGCAAATCAACCCGGTGCTTTACCTTTGCCATATAAAAGGGCAAACCATGTCAGGATGATAGCTGCTCTGGATTGTAACTTGGCCTGGAAGTTTCTATGGTAACCACTTTGAAACTCTCTGTTTCTGTATAAGGAGGAATCTTTGGCTTGTATAAAATGGTGGCCCTTGATCTATTGGTTCCTAGATGCTGAGGAAAATGAATAATTGGTACACTGAAAAACTATAAACATTGATGGTAGAAAAGTCTAAATGTAAATAGATTTCAGAAGTGTGTGTGTGGGTCTAACAGATAGGATATTGTTAGAAACGGATTTCACAGAATAGTTTTCTCACATTGTGACTATAGATATGTATGTATCTGTGTCAGATTACTGTGGAATTATAGATAGTTTCTTTGCCCACAGAGATGTGAGAATGGCCTATTCTAGGTTATATAATTCCTAAGTAGTTCTTGTGTGCAATTGGTAGGGTGTGGAGGTACTCTTCAGCTGAGATTAAACAGTGCCCATATTGGAAAGGGATGATGGTATTGTAGACCAGTAATCCTTCATTTTCCCCCCTCTCATTTTAAATAGCTTTTGTGGCCAAGGACCCTGGCCATGGGCCACTGAGATTAACTCAAGATTTAGATCATAATATTCCTTCTAGCTTTGGCAAAACTCTGATATTGACACTGCAGCCTCCCCCCCGCCCCCAGGTTCCATGCACCACAGGTTGAGAACCACTGTTGTAGACCATAACTATCCAGTCCCAAAGGTGTTTTTTCAAGAGGCAACTGGACTTTCTGTTTTTTCATTGAAGAAGTTTCGCTTTTCATTCAAGAAGCTTCTTCAGCTCTTGAAAAAGCATCTTTGGGACAACCATGTCCTGGATGACTGAGAATCTCCATAGATATTACTATCTATGTTCCCAAGATAAGGACCACTAGTTATTGTTTGCAAAAAAAATTAAGGATTTTATTAATTCACACAACTTGCCAAGCAACATAGTGAATTGATTTCACACATACATGTTACAAACACATCAGTGATGGGATTCAATTTTTTTTACTACCGGTTCTGTGGGCGTAGCTTGGTGGGTGTGGCAAGGGAAGGATACTGTAAAATATCCAGTCAGAGACGGTATTTGCTGGTTCTCCAATCTACTCAAAATTTCCATTACCGATTCTCCAGAACTGGTCAGAATGTGCTGAATACTATTTCTGAAACACATGTATAGATAGATAAACACATGACCACCTGTATAGTGCATGTTTTCAAAGAACCAATAGGGCAACTTCCTCTTCTTCCCTTAAGACATGTGCAATGAAAAATGGCATAGAAAATATGTATTTCATTTTCACATCCTTTGGCTTAGTTAGAATACGTACCTGGATTCAAGAGATGATCTAAAGTTTTCTCAAGAAAGGTTGATTTTGAGAACAGACTCAAAATAGGTTGTTCTCTGAAGGTCAGAAGGTGACACAAACAAACAAACAGAAAAAGGGCAAAGTATAGAAAGCTCTAACAATAAGGATAACTTATTTGAATGAGATTCCGATGTGGATTTAAAGTAGGGCTCTCAAACTTGCGGGCCAGGGGCTGGATGTGTCACGCACTAGCCATGCCCACACCTGGTTTGGCAAAGGGACAAAAAGTTGTGATACATCATGTGATGCCGCTGTGATGACTCGTGTTTGACATCCCTTATCTAAAGCTAAACGACTTAAAGCTAAGAGAGAGGAATTATTTTGTCAGAAGAATGCCAGTTAAATCAGATGGTTTTTACAAATATGTAACATATACAATGCATATTATTTCTCAGAAAGCAAGAAGCATAAATCTGAAAACCATGCAAAAAAAAAAAGAAGAAATGAAGACTTTTGTTGCACTATTCTATCCAATAGTGACAAAAAGGCCAAAAGTTAAAAGACAATAAAATGGACCTCACAAATATGCACATATAGTTTGATGGACAAATGAATTCTATCTTTCAATAGCAGCTTATGCTGCAACAAATATTTTTTTTCATCAGTCTTCAAGATGGACAATCGGCTTTTAAAATTGAAGAGTTTTGAATTGCCTCAAATAAGCTTCATAACCAGTAACTGGCTCTGATGGAACAAATTTAAAGTGCTTGCCTCTTGTGTACTGTCGATATTTTTTAGAAGGGGAACTAGTTCAAATCAAATGGTTTTAGAGCAGATAGAGTATTTGTTCTAGTGGGCCAAGAATGTTACTTGATAAGAAATTCAAAATGGAGATTAATTAAAAGTTTAACAAAACAGGGAAATAGAATGATCACAAGGGTACATTTAAAAATAGACATTGGCTTGGGTTTTTTTTTGTCAGTTGCAATAGCTGAACAATTTACAGATAATTGTTTTGTTTTTATATAGCATTTTGAGCCACAGCTAATAATTGATCAGAAAAATGTTAGCAGGATTCTATGAATTAAATTTGAATATAGCCAGCTAGAGACTGCACTGTAGAATGAAGTCCACATTGTAACTAATTTTTTAACCACATGCCTTTTTTTGGAATCTAGAGATTCTCAGTATCATGTTTAAAAATCAATGGACGTGGTCCAGCCCAAATTAAGCACATATTAGCTACCAATATTAGCTTATTCTTTTGATAAGAAGGATGGCAGAGATGAAAAAGGAACTATCACTATAACTAATTACACTGGTGTCACAATGAATGTTAAAAGGCTAAATACTATGATATCTTCTGATTATCATTTTAATATCTTATAGAAATATATTCGTATTTAAAATTTTGTACTGAAAAAGCCAGCTTTTTGGAGTAAGTCTATTAATTTTAATTCAGTACTATATGATCTGAACTGAAATTGCTTATACATTGCCTCCAGCAGGATGTATAATAATTAATAACAATTATTAGAGACCCATTCATTTAAAATAGTGCACAATTTATGTAGCCCATAGATCCAATTACTATAACTGAGGATTAAGTTAGATAAAGATGTGTATTATTATTTTTTAAGGGAAGTATTATTGCTTTGGGATCCAGCAAATATAGCAAGACATCCACAAGAACACTTAATTCCATATCCATCTCCTCAATTTTCTATTTGCTTGCATTGATTCTCCTTTTTATTAATAGTCTCCTTCCTTCCCTCCTTCCTTCTTTCTAATATATTGTTCAACAGTCATTAACTTAGTCCTTCTTAGAAAGAATTACATTATACTTACACTTCTCCCATCTTTGATGGATATTTTTCATGTAAAACTTTAGCATTTTTGTTAAATGCAATGCCTTTTATTTATTTTCAATTATCAAGATGTTTAAAAAACATTATTATATAATTAAGATATTTGATCTATGTAAAAAGTTGTCCTTATATATTTTTTTTACTCTACATTATCACCAGTTCTGGATAGTTTTTAATATCTTACAGCATCCTGATGGTTTGTACGCAGTGTTAAATCAAAACAAAGATAACTTCCCATCTTGTTGTAAAAACACCGCAGGAAGATTAAGGTTGCTTCAGATACCGTTTTCCTTACTTTTATGTGTTTTGATCTTGTAGGAAATGGAAGTAAAAACATCTCCTCCATTTGAAATCTTTTTCAAGAACCTAACTTTTTTTTAAAAAAAGAAAAAAATAGAGCTGTGTTTTTCCAAAGAAGCTCGAAATGATGCATATCAGGTATTTTCTATCAAGTCAAAACATACTTTCAAAAGACTGGAAGTGCAGTAAATCTGCACCTGCTATTAAAAATACAATAGAAAAATAGCAGGTGTGCGCAATTTGGACCTTGGAGTCATGTGCATGCCTATTTGCTCACTATGATATCATTATGCCAGAATCCATTTAATGGTAGGACATAGAAATGGGAGCCAGTAGTAACATAGCAGTCATTGTCCTTTTCTTTAGTTGGGAAGAAATATATATGTCATATATATATGTGTGTGTGTGCAAGGTGTAATTTCTTCAGTTCTACTCCTTGTTGCTTAACTAAATCCGTGAGTGATCTGGATTTGGGAGAAGGAAAGATTAAAGCCATTTTTCCTTCTTTTTCTAATATAGAGTAAGATTGGGTTAATTTAGAACATGTCCATCATTATGGCTATAGAATTATGGGAACTACTTCTAGTACATGTGAAAGGCATAGGCCAGGAAAGCTTGCCTTAGACTTTGATTATTCTATTCTTCTTGTTGTCCACACTAAAAGTTTATGGAGATTCTCATTTATTCAGGTCATGGTTGTCCCAGAAGTGCTTTTTCAAAGGCAACTGGGCTTCCTTGATTCCCTGCCCCCCTTGAAAACATTTTGCTTCTCATCTACGAAGTTTCTTCAGTTCTGCTTAAATTCTGGCACATTTCCATGTGTATGCCTGACTTTGAATAAAGAGAGCTAAAGATTCCATTGATATCCATGAGAATTATATTAATAAAACCATGTGTTAAGTGGCCTTTAAAGAGTTTATGTTTCTGAGTTCAAGCTGCAATAACTACTGTAGCTCATTAAGACTTCAAAACTATATTTAACTGTAGCACAAAAATATAATCTCGTTAACAGGAAAATCTTTATAAATAAATAAAAACCAACTTCCAGCCCACCCAAATATTAGATATTGAAGAAAGGAACATTTATTAAAAATCCTCTCCTTTTCTTGTGATTTTGGGTAATGATTATTTTGCTACTATTTCATTGAGATGAAATCTGTTTTAGTTCTTTAGTTCTTCTTTCAAATGGAGGGTACATGCATATACATTTATACATACACATATAGTACACACACACAGATACATATACATACATGTATACATACACACACACACATTGGAAAGTCACACTTATCAAGCTCCTTTTCAGTTTTTTTTTTACTGAGTTCCACCTGTCATTGATGAGTTTATTACAATCTATTTTTTGAAATATATGGGATGCATTTGATTAGACTCAGTTTTAATTTTCCTTAACATGATGATCTCCATTATAATTCCCTCAACACTGTCCAACTATTTACAAAGTCTGCATTACTATTACTATTAATTTTCTCATCACTCCTTATCGCTCATGCCCTCCCACTTGTGACTGTATGACTGTAACTTTGTCGCTTGTATCCTTATGATCTATATTAACTGTTTTCTAGTATGATTTGATTGCTTATTATACCCCATGACTATTATTAGGTGTTGTACCTGATTATTCTTGATGAATGTATCTTTTCTTTTATGTACAAGTACCAAGACAAATTCCTTGTGTGTCCAATTACACTTGGCCAATAAAGAATTTTATTCTATTCTATTCTATTCTATTCTATTCTATTACATAGAATCCCCACTTTCCAACTTTCTAGCTACTTCAACTTCCTTGACAAAATATTTTTTTCTGACTCTTCTGGACTTTCCTCCCACCCTCTGAAGATAGGACATTTCTATTCTTTGTCTTTGTTCCTTGTCTTCTGTCTATGTATATGTAGTTCTCTAAAATAGTGGTTCCAAATTTTTATGAAACTTGGGAGGGTAGGAGTGGGGTAAATGAAAGCATGCCACCTAATTTCATAAGGGAAGAGATGGTGGTATGAACACATGTGTGTGGGGTTCATGATCATGAGCTGTGGTGGTGCAGTGGTTAGAGTGCAGTACTGCAGTTACTTCTGCTGACTGTCTGCAGTTCGGCAGTTCAATTCTCACCGGCTCAAGGTTGACTCAACCGTCCATCCTCCCAAGGTTGGTAAAATGAAGACCCAGATTGTTGGGGCAATATGCTGACTATGTAAACCGCTGTAAAGCACTGTGAAGCAGTATATAAGTCTATGTACTAATGCTATTCTTCTTCTTGCTTTCATGTATGAATGATATGTAACCTTGCTAGCAGTATAGTTCTAATTTGTGGATTCTGTGGTATTTCCAGGAATGCTTAGATAATCTGTTTTGTGATTTTTCTTTCCAATTTTGGGAAGAACATCTGTTTAATATGGTTGCAATGGTATATTTCTCCCTCCACTGATCTAATTCCTATATAGGATCATTCTGCCTAACGAAAAATATACTTTTTCTTAGGCAGAATGATCCCTGCTTCTCCTTGGCTTGAAACTAAGTATCATTAATTTCTAAATACTAAAGTTCATTTTTGCAATTGTTAATTCTTGTATTTCTGAGCTCATATGGAAATCCTTTCTAGAACAATCTGTACCCTTTTTATGCTATACTGGGTAGATCAGAGATAACAACTTGATTTGTCCATTTGCTTTAAGTTTACCTTGTTCTGTAATTAGCAATTTCCAGTCTGCCTATCAAAATACTTTGAGGAAAAATCTGTGCGTGGAGATTTTTAAACTGTTACAATTTGCTTTCCATTTAGGAAATGTCTGTGTCTCAATATCTTTAAGGTCTGAAGAGGTTACAGACCATGGAATATATGAAGCCATTATTAAAATGAAACAAACACATATAAAAAAGTGAAGGAAGAAAATAATCTACATTATTGTGCAGCAGTACACTCAACATTTTCATTAACTGTATAATTTTTACATTGGAAAGGTTAAAAGCACTTTGATCCTTTCAAAATAGGTAATTGCATTTGAATTACTGTGATCAGACTGAAGAAGTCCAATTATGTCTTCGTGAAAAGAGTCCAGTTATCTTACTAATCTTTGTTCTTTCCTTCTTTCCTTTCCTTCTTTCCTTTCTCCCTCCCTTTCTCTGTACTTTGTCAAACTGAATCAACAAACATTATCAACAGTTGTAACAGTTATAAGTAAGACAAGCAGAAAAACAGGCTTTAGAGAAGATTCAAATACTGTCATTCAAGATTTCCTAAATTAAAATAAGGTTTTAATAACCAAAAGGTTTTATTTGATCAACTGATTTGGCTGCAGATTTGAGGCGATAGAGATTAAAACAAATCAAATTTTTACTGGGAATATTTCCTGTGAAAATACCTTCTATTTTTTTAACAGACGATATAGCTTTATTTGTTTATTTTGATTAGGCTAAGAAAAATTTGTATACTGAAATTTCAAAAAGACCTCAAGCATGCACACGAACCTTGTTAGAGGTTGTTCTACATAGCATTCTCTTTTTTTTTCCATAGGAATTTCCCCAAACATTTACAACCCATAGTTTTTTTCTGTACATACAGCCTAAACCATAGCAACCTACGATTATATCAAATTTACATTGTGCAAAATCAACAACAACAAAAAATGTAACAAGTATATTTCATTGTAAGACATTCAGATAGTTTTAGTCCTTCCCATATCATATTGATTACTACATAGATCACAACAATAAATGGTTAGGCAGGGATCTATTACTTTTCTAAAATGAATCCAAAATAAACTCTTAAAAGATAATGTTAAGCCATATTACTAGAAGGCAGAAAATTCAAAATAATCAAATTGTGAAGAAAAGGCCTCATTAGATGAAAAGGACCATGCTAAAACAAACACAAAAAACAACCCCCCAAAACAAAAGGCCTGACCCATTTTTTTTTTAAAATCAAATATTAAGTGATTCATTCTGACCAAAACAAACAAAAAACCAACAATAAACAAACCTGGAAAATTTTATGAAAAGCAAAAACTGGGTGTTTTCATTTAAAAAAATGTTTATAAAGTTTTATAAGAAGGACACAACCAGTGTATTCCACAAAGACAAATGTTTACACCCTAGAACACAGAAAAAAGGATGTTTTCAAAAAAGGTGCAATCCTCCCCAATTATTTATATTGTTTTTCTAATATAAATCCAGGGCTCCAGTATGTAAATTCATATACATTATTATGTATATCTTTCTAGTGCTGCTTACCAACAAATCACCTGAACTTCGATTTTTAATTAAAGCAAGATAATTCGTAGGTCACAGAAAAGAGCTAGGGGAAAAATTAATAGAAATTGTCCAATCCACTTCACTTTTAGTCTACTTTGCCTTGGCAAACTGTTGAAGGTGTCAACGTAGATGGGAACATCAACACCTTGGCATGCATGAAAAATAAGTCAGGAAGGCTAGAAATCACCTTGGCAGCTTCGTCGCTGAGTTCTTCTTCCTTTGGGGGTTTTCTTGCTGATGTACTTGCTTTCCTCTACCATAGACATTAGCTTTGCAAATGCATCAGTCACTTTACTGGTGTTTTGGAAGTTTCTAGCTTGGAAGTTGTCAACTCATACAACTCTGGATCGACACCTGGGATGGTGGTGGCAGTGCTAGAGCTACTGTCATCCACGGGCCTAAATAAATCAAGGTTCAGAAGAGTGGAACCTCCACTACCATCTATAAGGTTAGTAAGGTCACTGCTACTCCCGTCAAACTGGAAAGGTGGAAGAGATTCCTGCAACTGATCAGGTGTGCATATATTAATTTCTTGGTGATACAGCAGAAGTCTGTCTTATTGAAGCTATTTTCTCTGCAGCAGAAATTGGTTTAATGGGTTCCTTTGTAGGCTCTAACATACCCAACCCTGCTGCTTACATGGGAACTATGGCGGGCTGCTTCTTATTACCTGTGATTATTACCTGTGATTTTTATTACCTTCTATTTTTTTTACCAACTTGTATTCTCATTATAAAAAAAGAGTTTTTCAGATGTTTTCCAATGTGGTTTCGTTTAAAAATATGTAAATATCAATAGATAGGCACATGGTTTTTTTGATACAAAAGCTGGATTGCCAGAAGATAGAAAAATTGCCTTTCTTATCTAATGCCTTACCAGTTCATGCTGACAAATGATCACAGTCGCCTGTATGAACATTGAGAGGAAGATGTAGAACAGCTTGTGCATGTTCCAATTTTATACAGATAATCTGTATTCAATTCTGGGCTGCTTAAATATATATTTCTACTGTTGTTTTGAAAATCAACTTTCTCTATATTCAAGAGTTACCATTTAATTTGCTCTAAATCTGACTTCAGATGAAATTAATCTTCCCAGTAGAAAGGCATTTTCAAATATTGTTGCAGAATATTAGGGAAAATTATGATGGTGGTGGTGTACAAGCTAGAAGCTAATTAAATAAAAGTAACTTAGAGAAAGTTATTTTCTAAATGCTCATTTGATAGTGAACTAGAGATATAGATTATGAACCATTATTATTAAATGTTATGCAATTATCAAACAGAAGTTAAATGGTACAACTCATAACTCTGTCAGCATGATTTCCCCCTAAACTGAGGAATTAGAAATAGAAATGCATAAGTAGAAGAAATTCTTCAGATGGTCCCCTGCTGTAAGACTTGCCTCAGCTACCTTCTCAGGAAAGCATAACTCAGGGAAACAGTTTGCATTTCAAAAGGAACTTTTACTGAATGACAGCGATTGCACAGAAGTCAGGCGGAGCCTGAAATTCATGCATGAAGTGTTAGACTAACTTTCTCCTTCAACCCCAACCTAAATACCCTATGTCCACTGGCAGCCAATAAAATGCCACAAAGTTGTTTTGGAAACTCTGAGGCTGAATGGTGAGAAGAAGTCATTCTTGGACTGTCGTGATCTTGAGTAGCAGGCTGGAACCGGCTGAGAGGGCCTCTGTGCAGATGGTCCATTCCACTCCCCCCCCCTCAAAAAAATCCTAGCAGTTATAGTAAAAGCAAAAATATGCAAAACATTCAACCCGCGAAGGCCCTCCTTCAGAATGGCAGTGTTCTGACAGGACCTGATACCTGCTTTGGACCCTGCTATGGACACAAGTAGAAGAAATTCTTCAGTCAATCCCCTGCTTTTAGGCACAGAACCAGAGATGCTGAACAAGTTTCATGTTAAAGATTGTGCTGTACATGAAGGATGGTGCTTGTTTTTTTTCTGTATAAAGCTCTTAGGCTCAATAAGAAAATGCCCTCTTTCCAACTCTGGATCTATCTTAATACTTTTAAATTGCACCAGATCCATTTATTCAGCAGTCATACATTCTTTCCAAGGTCAATCTTTTAAAAAAGGCTATATAAAAACCCTTAATTTGGAATGTGGTTACTTATTCAATGCTTTTTATTTTTTTCAAAAAAATATTTATACATTTTTCTTTAACATAGAATAGAATTCTTTATTGGTCAAATGTGATTGGACACATAAGGAATTTGTCTTTGGTGCATATGCTCTGGGTGTACATAAAATACAAAATACATTCATCAAGAATCAATAAGATGCAACACTTAGTGATAGTCATAGGTTACTAATAAGCAATCAAATCATACTAGCATCATAGGTTACTAATAAGCAATCAAATCATACTAGGGAACAATAAAAGAACTCCTTGTGTCTAGTTGTTCTGGTGTGCAGTGCCCTATAGGGTCGTTTTGAGGGTAGAAGTTGAAACAATTTATGTCCAGGATGTGAGGGGTCTGTAGATATTTTCACACTCCTCTTTTTGACTCGTGCAGTATACAGGTATACAGGTCCTGCATGAGTCCAAAAGCGGGCTGTGAAAATTGTAATACATAAGTATTCAATAAACAGTGTATTTTCTGGGTCATTTTATGTGTACATATACATAATAATATTCTTTACTTGTATATAATAATATTCTTCTCACTTTTAATTTCTACTTTTATTATCTAACCATAAAACAAATCCCAAGTTAAAAAGTATTCTATCTTCTTTATCCTTTATCTTTAATGTTAACCTATCCATTTCCACATACTCTAATATTTTTTAATTATCTTTTCACCTGAGTTTCCTCATTTTTCCAATGTTGTGCAAATACACTTCTCGCTGCCTTCAAAGCATGTAAAATTAAATATACATTCCCCTTATTGTATTTTTCTTTATTGTATTATTCAATGCTTTTATTAGGTTGCCTTATTACCATTCACCCTCCCGCCAAAAGAAAAATGCTGGTCTGGTCAATCTATGTAACCAAGAATGAGAAAGGAACAAGGGACATAACATGGAAGAGTTAGTTTGAATCATTTTTACGCAAGTAGACAGTTTGCATTTCTCCCATAGCAATCCACAATAAAATACTTAGGATTTAGAAAACATCATTTAGTCCTAACCCTGATTTGTGAAACAAGCACTAATGTGCTATGAGAGCAGAGAAAACCCAACTGTAGCACCACTAAACATGCAGATAGTATGAGTTTTAACTATGTGCACTATAGTGTGAACGCTTTGTGTATAAATATGGGTTTTCTGATCATGAGCCGAATTTCATTATGTGTTGGAAGCTGCCCAAACACAGTGAGGTGCCTCCATCCCAACCTGGGTAATACTACAAAATGTGAATTAATTAACGATCATAGTCTCTTTATGGTAGCCAAGAGGGTGTGTAAATATCAGAAGTAGGAAGAAATTCTGGATGCCGCAACAAAAATTATCTTGAATCGAGGGCTCTTCTGAAAACTTTTCAACTTTTCATTCTGTTCACCATCTGTGCATCAGGCAAAGGCACAGATGCCCATATTATCATACAATTTTATGTGAGCCTGCACTGCTTAAAGGAGCATATATGAGTTTTGAAAATCTTTGTGGGATTTGGCTGTGCTCCTAAAACAGAAATTTCTGTTCTAAATTTGAAGGTGGAAATTTTCTTTGCAGAGGTAGCCCAGTTGGAGAGGATCTCTAGGGGCTTCTAGTAAAAAGTCCGAAAACAGACAGAAGGTTCTTGCAAAAGGGATTATACTGTAGAGTTAGAAGAGGCCTTGGAAGTAATCTACTCTAATTGCTTGGTTGGCGCAGACTTTTTTCTTGAGCATCTCAGTCAGTTTGAAATCTCTAGCAAAGGAAAGCTCAACCACTTTATTGGTGGGCAGCCTGTTTCAATGGGCATCAGTTTATATATCCCAGAAGTTCCACCTGACATTTAACCTGAACTTACTTCATTGTAGTTCTACATCATTAATTCTGGGCCTACTTTTAAACCAATAGAGAATAAGTCCATGGTCTAAGGCAAGGCTGTCAAACTCGCATCATCACAGTGTCGTCATGTTGCAGAATACCTTATGCCACCAGACTTGAAATTCTAGACCAAGAAAACCTAGAACTACGCCGCTTTCAATCCAATCTAAGTATAGAATAGACAATAGATACAAACTCAAGTAAACTGCACCAAACTTGATTGCAGGAAATACAACTTCAGCAACAGAGTAGTCAATGTCTGGAATACTCTACCTGACTCTGTGGTTTCTTCCCCAAACCCCAAAAACTTTAACCTTAGACTGTCTACTATTGACCTCACCCCTTTCCTAAGAGGTCTGTAGGGGGCATGCATAAGTGCACCAATGTGCCTACCGTCCCTGACCTATTGTTTCTTTTTATTTTTCTTATATGTATCCATTTCATGTATTCATAACTATGTTTTACTTATACCTGTTATCTTATAATCGCTTGACAAAATAAATAAAATAAAAATAATGTGACAAATTGTCACTTTTTCCCCCTTTGCTAAACTGGCCGTGGCCATGGCTGGTGTATGATGCATCTGGTCTGTGGCCTATGAGTTGACACCCATGATCACATCCATGCGAACTTACTACTTTTGCCAGAATGAAAGAGCGGTTCTATCATCATCTCTATCACCATCTCTATTTATTATGTCAGTACTTTGGGATGTAATCCACTCAGATGGAGACTAGTATTAGTTAATGAATTAGATAAATTCAGTCTTAGACTTTCTTGATACATTCTAAACGGCAGTTCCCTCATTCACCCAGAGATGATTTCATGCCAAACCATGGGTTTTTCCCCCCTGATAAGACAAGAAAGTTACAAAATAGGAGTTAAGTTCTGCACTCTCACCTTCACTCATTTCTATTGTCTCATTGTTATTTTAAAGAGTTTTGTTTATTTTAATTACTTTATAATTTTGATTCTTGTCCACCAGCAAGAGTTGCTTCTGTAGATTTTAAACCATTGTCTAAAAATCTTTTTTAAAAAGGTGGCTTTGCTCAGTGGTGGTATTCAATTTTTTTTACTACTGGTTCTGTGGGTATGGCTTGGTGGGTGTGGCAAGGGAAGGATACTGTAAAATCTCCAGTCAGAGGTGGTATTTGCTGATTCTCCAAACTACTCAAAATTTCTGCTACTGGTTTTCCAGAACTGGTCAGAACCTGCTGAATACCAACTCTGGCTTTGCTGTATAAATGTAAAAGGTCAAGCAATTTGCATTGTGCATTGGTGCCATTGCTTAGAATAGGGGTGTCAGGAGTGCTTAGATCTGGCCTGCAGGACCATCCTGGAAACAGTGAACGACCGGCCCACGGTGCCTCTGCCAGGAAAAACAGAGCTTGGGAGAGCTAAGCATCCCCCCGAGCTCTGTTTTCACTGGCAGAGGGCTGCAGGAGGCTGTCGCCACAGAAAATGGATGTTGAGATGGCCACACCCCCTAACCATGCCCCCTCAGCCCCCCAAGGTCAAATACAAACCTGATGTGACCCTCAATGAAATTGAGTTTGATACCCCTGGCTTAGAGTCTGACATTAAAAGGAAAACAATGCATCCATCTATGTAGAAGAGAGTCCTCTTTCTGAAAAGCTGTCTAATCCATGTCCATTTAAAAATTATAAACTTTATGAAGTGAGAACAGGAAGCATTGAAATTGCATCTTTCCTGCAGTTTGAGCAGGCACACTATATGCATATGAACTCACTCTCCTGATTCATTCATTATCCTAAGACATATTGTATCTCCATTTAACAATGAAAGAATGATAATTCTTCTAAAATTTGTCATTAGATCTACTGATTCAAATATAAAGTCACACATTCCTGTTTTAATTAATCCTAAAGAACTTCCTACACAATCTGAAAGTGGAATGAATTATCCAGGGAGATAATGGGTTTCTTTTCACTGAAACAGTTCCAATAGAAGCATCTATTTTACTTGTTTTAATTTGGACTCCTGTACTGAGCAAAGATAGTATCCAATGGCCTGAATGGTTCCTCCTGCTTATGGATTCTACAATTTGATGAATGCTAAATTTCTAGTCATTAGGAAAATTTCTTTTATTGCATTGGCTCCATGCTCTCATAAACTACAGTGTTCTTTTAATTTCACTCTGCCTAACTGGATGAACTGATTTTTTTAAGGCCACAAGTAAGCCTGTGCAAATTCTTTGATAAAGTGCTTTGCTATCCAATCCAGAGGAGTATTTTGCTTACAAAAGGAATGACTTGTGAAATCAACTGTCCAGGTCCAGTTACAACCTCATATATTGCTCTTTTTTTCCAGTTGTTATAAGTGTAGGCTCAAGTGTTTATGATGTCCCATATCTTATGCCTAGAATAAGTTTTAACTCCATAGTGGTGCCTCTCTTTATTTCCATGGAAGTTATATCAAGAGCAGTTTCCAACATAATCGCTGTTTGTTCTTCTTGAACATGTCAAGGAAAGTATTTAGCACTTTGGGATATGGGTGTGTACATACATGTGTGCATGCATGTACACATATTATTCCAAATAGCTTTTTTTTTTCCATATTCATGTCATCTATCATTATTTGGGCCGGTTCTTCTTGTTTCATTTGCCCTGTGTAAATGAAACTAAAAGTGTAGTGCAGGGGGTATCACACTCATGTTGTCATGGTGTCGTCATGTGATTTTTGGGACTTTTCCCCTCTTTGCTAAACTGGGCATGGGCGTGGCTAGTGTGTGGTGCATCTGGCCTGAGGATTGGGACTTGGCATAGTGGAAGACTCTGCATTGTTTGTAGTGCAGGTATTAACCCAGAAGTGATTCTTCTGCTACAGGGATGAGTTGGAGGCTTCTTTTATTTTGTAAATATCACACTCAGGGTTCCACCTGTTTTCACTTTGGTACTTTCAAAACTGAAATGGAGCACTTAACATCTTTCCCAGAGGTGGATTTTAAGTTTCCTTGCAGCTAATATAAATAAATCACGATTTAGATACTTTGAGTGGATTTACATGATTTCTTTATTTGATTGGACATATGTGAAGTCTAACCCTTTTGAGGGGCAATTTGTATAAAAAAAATGAGTATTTTCCTATACAAGCTCTGTAATTCTAATTCCTAAAAGTTATCAGAGACATAACGTTTGTATCTTAGTAGGTTTTAATAAAAACTATTAGCTTCAGAGCATTACTTAAGCAAACTTTGGTGAGGACAGCCATATTTAAGGCTAACTAGCTCTTGCTTCTATACATTTGATTTCTCATGAAGCTCTTTATATTAAGTCTATCATATAATGCAATTTCTTGAGAAAAATTCTTATGAAATTCATTAGCTTTTACTTTCCAGTAGACATGTATGGGATTTCACGGTAAAGGCCTTACCCTCTTAACTTTCAGTAAGATTGTTTTACCCTCATCTTAGCAGTACTATACCTCATTGTTTGCAACAGTCCTATGGATCTTTTATGTCTTCCTGCCCTCATCTGTGGGGTGGGAGGGGAGGAAGGTAGTGCATTCTTGTGGCAATTAGTATTTATGGTTCACTAAGCAGAACTAATGCGGCAAATCTTGCTTGTTTTTCCATTGAAAATTGCCAAAGGTTATGTTACCTAGCTCTTTTTTTTTAAGTATGACCTAAGAAAACTTTACTTACAAACTATATCTATGTGTGGGTATGTATATATACACACACAAACATACAAATATAAACACACATATACTTTCATATACATACACACACTCACACATTGGTCTCTTGCTTCCTTGTGAATTTAATATGCCTATCTATTAAATAGGTGTTTTCCTAGGTGTTTTCTTATTTTACTTATTTTATTGTGGCCCTAACTCAGAGAAATAATTCAGTTTTGATGGATAACTATCAAAGAGTAAAAAAAAAAATCCTTCTTTTCCCTCCCTTCCCCCCCCCTCTTCTTTTTGAAATGGAAGAAGGAAATCCAGGTAAAATGTTGGAGGAAGAAGGATGAAGTAACATATATCACAGGTAACTAGCTTTCTTTTTCAGGGTCCCCAAAAGTTAAAAAGTTTGGGTGAAATATGTGGAAATTGGAAATGGGAGGAGTTAAGGACAGCATTGAATTTTGTATGAACATTTTAAATGTTCATGTCATTCTGATCTTTTTTTCCAGATTTCACTAAAAATGCTTTGACCTGCCTTTTTAAAAAATCAAATTTATAGGAAAAAAAGAAAAGCTTTTAACTGTTTCTCATGTATAACAAATGTTTGGTCTTTATTCTTCTGATCCCCCCCTCAGATTCACTGCATATCTGCTTGTCATTTTTAATGTAAAATATAAAACAAACCTAAATCATTTCTAAGAAATAATAGAAGAGACATCCATCCTTTTGAAAGGTGGTATTTACCCTTCTATATCCTACCTTTTTTCCTATAACATTCAAGGTTAGTAATGAGATGAATTTATAACAAAAATAATTAGAAGTCTTGTGGCTAAGGATTTCTTTCATTTTCCACACCCCCAATGCTCTACAAAACCAGATGAACCTATTCTCTGAAACTTGCCAGTTTCCCTTTTTCTGCATTTCTCCCCCTGATTCTTCATCTCTTCTGTCTCCACAATTGAAAAAGTATTTCCCCCACAAAAATACTGAGAGAGATAAAGCCCTTGGCTGATTCTTAGTGACAATCTGTTAGCTGCCTATGGAAGGCATTCAGAGATAGGCTGCAATCACTGTGTCCAAAGTGAATAGCCCTGTGAAAAAAATACACAGTTTAGAGGTGTGTTAGTGACTAGTCTGACAATGCTTTACGGAAACACAATAGTGGATAGCGTGTTAACAGTGAGACAATGGCCTGTTAATGTACAGTCTGCGCATTATTGCAATGAAACCAAATGTAGTAGCTGATGAACAGTCTTAATGTTTTAAAGGTTTAAATTTTTATTCTCTGCACTCCATTCATTAACAATTAGTAATTTCAAAGATATGAAAAGTTTTACTTTTAAAAAAAATAGTTACTTGTTCCCAGGCCATTTGAACATGATCTCTGTAAGTGATTGTAATTGGTCAGACTGCAGCTGAATATTATTAGTTATAAAATGCATACATAGTTATATGTCCCACAGAGCTAGCGAACAACAGAAATGTAGTTGTATCCAAGAGAAAATAATTATAGCAATAATCACTGTAATTCATGATAATGGCTGAATTGAATTTCACACCATAGCTCCAAGCAGTTACATTTAATTAATGTAGTTTGTGCTTGTTTACTTAAAAGGGGTTTTAGCAGAAAATCGATAATGTAACTTCAGTGTTTCTAATTGCAAATGCAATTATTTTTGTTAAATAGCCCTTCAATAAAGATTTTGTTGAAAAAATTAAGATATGTAAATATGGTAGATATAATGCTTGTATTTTGTAGGTTACCTGTACATTAATAGCACAGTTGTTTAATATGTATCATTATGCACAGATGCAGTTGATTTATATTCAGTTTCCAATGGATGAACTATTGCAATTTAAGTCCCAACTACAATTTAATCTATCATTCCTTAAACATAAAGTCTTCATAATAGAAGTTTCAGGATTATGATTATGATTAGACAGGTAGTCCTTGATTTACAACAGTTGATTTAGTGACCATTCAAAATTACAATAGCACTGAAAAAAGTGACTTATGACCATTTTTCACACTTATGACCGTTGCACCATCCCCATAATATGTGATCAAAATTCAGATGCTTGGCAACTGGTTCATATTTATGATCATTGTTGTGTCCCATGGTCATGTGATCAACTTTTGCGACCTTCTGACAAGCAAAGGCAATGGGGAAGCCAGATTCGCTCAACAACCAAGTTACTAACATATCAAATGCAGTGATTTCACTTAACAATTGTGGCAAGAATGGTCATAATATGCAGCAAAATTCACTTAGCAAATGTCTCATTTAACAAGAGATATTTTGGGCTCCATTGTGGGCCATAAGTTGAAGAGTACCTGTAATGGGAGCAAGAAACTAAGAAGTGATGTCTTTTGAAAATAGTGGGCAGAATGCTCCCTTTTTATGAGTGAACACAATAATCAGAAAATAATATGCTAATGTATTTGACATTGAAAATTGTTGTACTTTCTTCATATATAGATAGTCCATGATTTGCCACCATTCGTTTAATGAATGTTCAAAGTAACCACAGCTCAAACTTATGACATTGCAGTATCCCCATAGTCACATGATCAAACTTAGCAACCAGTATGTGTTTACAATGGTTGCAGCATCCCGGGATTCTGGGATTGTCATGTGTAACTTTCCTAGGCAGTTTCTGACAAGCACAGTCAATGGGAGTAGCCAGTTTTGCTTAACAACTACATGGTTCACTTACCAACTGTAACCATTTGCTTTACAACCTTGGTAGAAAGGTCATAAAATGAAACAGGACTCATTTAACTATGGCCTAGGCTTAGCCACAGTTGTGGTCTTAAATCAAGGACTATCTATATTTACATATGCTTTTATTTCTGTTTAATTTCTTTTGGTCTTGGACAAAACATGCTGATTTTTGAATCTCAAAGCACTTGCAAGCTCATCTTAATAGACTTAATAGACTGAAGACTTGGCAGCTGTATCCAGATAATTTTATGTAGAAATACTTCGTAATTTCATGGGAGTCAGCATTTCAACTGCTTCCTCAAAGCTAGATTTTGGAGACCCCATGTTTTTTATTGGATGGAGAAACTAAAAGCCCTATCTTATTTGTGTCCTAGTGCTAAATGAGTGCTCTGTAAGTAGAGAAGTTACTGCTTCAGGAAGGAGTTCAACATATAAACATTACAGTAGTAGAGAGGGTTAATCAATTTTATGACAGTCAGTTCCCAGGGCCACATGTACCCTTCCCAAAGTTTGGAGACCTTCCAGAAGTAGCCATCAAAGTGTAAATTTAAAATGCCAGAAGGAGCTAACTATTACATAGATGGGTAGTTATCATGTCAACTTATTTAATTAACTTTAATTAAATTCAACTTAAGTCAAATTTGGCTTTGGCCAGATATATAAATATATCTCAAGTGTATTGTCACCTGGTTCTTGTTGAGCTATAGTAGCTACAATAACACTTTTATCTACCGGCAATTGTGGAGTTGAAGCAAAGCGGAGAGAGAAGTCTATTGCTTTGTCTTAAGAACCCAGGAATCTGCTTTATATCAACTATGACTTGAGTTGTCCATCCAACTCAGTGGACTTAACTGACATCTTCTAACTAAAAATTTTGCTCAGGACTATTCTTGGAATATTTTACATACCCAGCACATGTTTAAACACATACGGTCTTTTTCCTTTCATATGAGCTGTTCTTTGGTTCTATACATTGGTCTTGCTTGATACAGTATTTATGGTAAAGAAGGCACTGTGGAATGGATTTTTCTAAGCTACAGTTGGTTCTCTGCTTTTAGAAAATGTGACACAATGCATCTTTTTAACTTGGTGTCTTAAGCAACTTTCAATTTTTTAAAAAAATAACATTGGTTTCCTGTAAAAATGGAATAAGTTGCTAGCAGAATATAAAGAGGAAAACAACATACAAAACATTTATATATATATATCTGCTAATCTCAGCTAAGTATTTTTAATATGTGATATCTAGCAACTTTCAAAAATTCCAGTTCTTCAAAAATAACATTTGCCTGGTGAAAGTATGAAGACAAAGCATGAAATCTGACGATTGTAAAAACACCAAATAAAAGAAATATAGAGCCAGTAATAAATAAAAAAATGGTAATTACAATTGTATAACCAGTATCCTTCCTATAGATTAAGCAAATCTTAAAAAACACAAATGGAAGGTTTATTTGCAACTCTGTGCATTAATTCATAGGAATATTACGTTGAAAATGTTGCTTTTTCCTTCTACACACATTTATTTCATGAGAAGGAAGATTAAATGAATAATTTCTTGTTACAGATATGTTGAATGGTGTATGTTTCCCTTTCTTTGCTGTTAAAGCTTTTTTTCCTTAAATGAAGTATATAAAATGGAAAATTATATTTAGTTAGTATAACTCAGTTCATATTTGCATATTAGTCAACCTATAAAGCGTTTTAACTAGGGAAGGCATTTGTTCTTTCTTTTAAAAATAACAGTTTGTAATTTGCATTTATAGAAGATAAACTATAAATCAAGAAAAGTGTAGCTTGGGCTCTTTAAATAGTGATGCCATTTGTATCAATTCTGCATATTTATATAATCTTGGGATTTCAGTAGATTAAAGTAAAGCACGTATAAATTCTTCCTGGTTTTGCATTGAGTTCTCTTAAAATATGAGGAGGCATATCTGAGGTTATATTGTAGGAAGAATAAACAGCATCAAGGATGGGATTGGGTCATTTAGTTTATTATATTTTACTCCTATGAGGTAATTCTTCGCTGAGTCATTTTGCCAATCTGGTATTATGGGCAAGATTTCAAGGACTAAAAATGTATATTTCCACATTGCTTTCCTGCATTCAAATCTCAATACTGAAATGCTGATCATAACTTTTGACAATGAAGGAGGCTTTTTATGAATTCTGGTAAAGCAAAAGTAGAAAGAATTTATTCTACCCAATGTATGGCACAATAATCCAGGTTTCTCTGGGGGATATTTCTCACTGATTAGAACACAGAATAGAACATAGAACAATAGAGTTGGAAGAGAGTTTAGAGGTCTTCTAGTCCATCCCCCTGATGAAAGAGAAGACCCTATATCATATCAGAAAAATGATTGTCCAGTCTTTTTGTCAAAGCCTTCAGCGATGGAGCACCCACAACTTCTGAAAGCAAGCTGTTCCATTGGTTGATTGATCTCACTGTTAGGAAATTTCTCCTTAGTTCTAAGTTGTTTCTCTCTTTGTTTAGTTTCCATCCATTGTTTCTCATCTTGCCTTTTGGTGCTTTGGAACAGTGGTCGGCAACCAGTGGGCTGGGGACCACTGGTGGTCTGTGAGAAAATTTTGGTGGTCAGCAGAGAAATGTCCCCCCCAAGCAATTAATCCAGGCTGCATGGGAACATCCTGGCCCCCACTCTTCGGCCAAGCAGAAACCTTACTTTAAGTAGAGACATGTAAGCTGGAACTGGAAGGTAAGACCAATGGCGGGGGAGGGAAATCTGCCCCGGGGTGGCTTGCTGACATTGGTGGGAAAGTCGGTCCCATATTCCAGAGCTACAGTTGTCACAGGAATGGCCTTATGGTCATCCTGGAGCAACTCCTCCAGTCCATGGCAGGCCAATCCATCTGGGTGGAGGAGCAGTTGCTCTGGGATGACTAAAAGGCCAGTCTTGTGACTATTGCAGCTCTGGAATATGGAACTGACTTTCCCACCAACATCAGCAAGCCACCGTCAGTCAAAATTCATATTAATGGTCTGCGGGATTTAAAATTATGAGTTTGGTGGTCCCTGAGATCCAAAAGGTTGGCCACCCCTGCTTTAGAAAATAGTTCGATCTCCTTGACTTTGTAGGAGCCCCTCAAATATTGGAACACTGCTATCATACCTCCCCCATAGTCCTAGTCCTAGTCTAAGGTAATGGAAAATATTATGCCGAATTGCATGAACTTGTCAAAAGAGCAGCAATTTTATGCATTGCCAACACCTTTTCCTAGTACTAGATTAACTCTTTTTTTTTGACAGTACAAATTGTCCTTATTTAATAACTAGAATTGGGACTGGCAACTCCAATGCTAAAGTATGTGATCAAGTAAGACACCACATGATCACAATGGACTTCACTTCTGATGGTTAAGTGGGATGCCCCATGAGTGCAAGTTGTGATTTTACTGCAGGCTTCTCCATTGACTCTGCTTGTTGGAAGCCAGCTGTGAAGATCGCAAATGGCAATCATGAGCCATGAAAAGTAACTTTATGAACATTCTTCATACTAATGACCATTGCAATAGTTATAAACACCAGCCCAAATGTCAATTATGTGACTGTAGGGACATTGCAAAGGATGCAGTGGCTCAATGGCTAAGATACTGAGCTTGTTGATCAGAAAGATCAGCAGTCAGCAGTTCGAATCCCTAACACTATGTAATGGAGTGAGCTCCCATTACTTGTCCCAGCTTCTGCCAACCTAGCAGTTCAAAAGCATGTAAAAATGCAAGTAGAAAAATAGGGACCACTTTGGTGGGAAGGTAACAGTGTTCCGTGCACCTTCAGCATTTAGTCGTGCGAGCCATATGACCTCAGAGACGTCTTCAGACAGCACTGGCTCTTCAGCTTTGTAATGGAGATGAGCACTGTCGCCTAGAGCTGGAAACAACTAGCACGTATGAGCGAAGAGAACCTTTACCTTTTAGGGACATTGCAATGGTCATTAGTATGAAGAATGTTCATAAAGTTACTTTTTCAGTGATATAACTTTGAAGAATTGCTAAACAAAGCAGTTGTTAAGCAAGGACTATGTGTATAAAAATACAAAATTTCATTGTAACCAATATAAATATTTCTCAACTCACTTATTGTGACTGTATTTTCTGGCAATCCAGTTTGATCTCTCTATTTCAGTTTTCTTTCAGCTTTCAATGCTACTTAGAAGAGCTTTGTTACATAGGTTTCACTGTACTGCGAACAAGTAAGATAGAACTTCTTGCTCATGATAAAAAGAGGAAAGTCACAAAGAGGCAAAACTCAGTATAATCTTGATCAGATTTAGAAGGAGTACTTAGAAAAAGGGACTAAAGTAACCTGTGCCTTACAATTTAAATGTACTATATATTTTTCTCTTTCTTCTAGCCTTTCCTATTTATAATGCTCCCTTTCATTTCTTCACTGCTGTCTTTCTTTCTTTCTTTCTTTCTTTCTTTCTTTCTTTCTTTCTTTCTTTCTTTCTTTCTTTCTTTCTTTCTTTCTTTCTTTCTTTCTTTCTTTCTTTCTTTCTTTCTTTCTTTCTTTCTTTCTTTCTTTCTTGAGGACATATTAATAATAATAATAATATTTATTTATATACCGCTCCTCTCCTGAAGGACTCAGAGAGGTGCACAGCCATACAATTAAAACATTAAATATATAAAAGTTAAAACTAGATTAAATTAAAGACCCTGGCTGAAAACAATTAAAACCCCTCCCTTAAACCCTAAAATTTGATATAAAAATTAAAATACCCAAATCTAAAATCAGCCCAAGCCGGCCTGGTCAAAAAGCCAGGTTTTCAAGGCACGCCTGAAGGTCCCCAGGTCCGTGGCTATACGTAACTCCAGAGGCAACCCATTCCAGAGGGCAGACGCCCCCACAGAGAAGGCCCTATTCCTCAGGGTCACCAGCCAGCACATAGATGCCGACGGGACCTGCAAGAGACCCTTCCTGTGGGAGCGCATCTGACGGTGAGAGGAAAATGGAATATTGGGTCAAGATTGGTTATAAAATTATAAGTAATCAAAGGAATGGGTTTATTATATTGGACCTACGTATTTCAGGCATGATAGAACTGTTGCCTTATTGTATTGTCATGTTGAAAATCAATGCAATATGCAAACAGGAAAGAAAGAAAGAAAGAAACAGTATTTTGAAATAGAAATTTATCTTTTGTTGACTGATGAAATGGTAAAGGAGGAGGAGGTTTTAGGGACAGGAAGTTGGATATGTTTTTATTCTTGCTGGTGAAATTTATTTTGCTACGCAAACATTGCTGACAAGATAAAGGCAAGCTGAAATTGGGCAAAACAGCCATCTGCACTAGTTTCCCATCGAACTGCATGCCAACATGACTTTCCATTCCTTGAGAGTGATGTGCGATCCATTAATCTCCATGACATCTTCTGGATCTTTACAGTCTCTCTATATTTTCATATACCATAAGCTGTCCCGAGGCAATGAAGTGAGTGGAGAATAAATTACTGCCTTGATCATTATTAATAAAATAGTGATTGCGAATTCATCAACCTCCCGGTACAGATGGTTGGAGGGAGGCAAATTATGTTATTTCATAGGCGGTAGATTAAGACACAAAAGGTTTTCTTTTAAACGAAATAAAAGGAGGAAATAGTTCAGGATTTTGTGAAGATTATTTTCTATGGTTATCTGCCCTTTCTATTAGAACCAGTGTAGCATTTTCTGGCAGGTTCAGAAAGGCATTTTACTCTACAAAAACAACTAGCTCTTTTCCTGTCTCTGATTACGTGTAATTATGCTTTCCCTGCTATTATTCTAATAGGCTGTCAGACAGCATCGAGCAGGCGTTTGGAATATAAGGCTGCTTTTATGGATGGACTGCTGGAACACTTTATAGCTCTATCTTTGAATTATCAGATTCTATCCGTTTGAAGTCTGTGTTAGTGGAACTCCTATTTATGAGATGAGCTGTGCTTAAAGGTTTGCTATTGATGAAGAGGTCCAACAGAGACCTTTATTATAAGTACCATAGCATTTTGTCTGAGAAATAAATAGCCTAGCTAAAAGGGATGCTGTGTACCAAGGTTGCAAATTACCAGCCAAGTACTTTATAACTGTATACTTCAAAAATACTACAAGGCTTCTTGCTTATTTCCCGTTCTGCAAAATGAACGATATTTTTAAAGACAAAAGAAATCTATTTCCCCACCAAGGTAAATTTGATACATCTGTACTGACTTTGGGTAATTGCCACACTTTTTTTCCAAAGTGCTTGTTGATTCATTTATGTATGATCTGCTCTATGAAATTTCCAGTTAATCTGTGTCAGAATGAATGCTCTCTAATCCTTTTGTCTAGTCCCTTTAAATAATATTTAGTTATTTTGACTCGATTCAAAGACACAGGTATTTGCTTACTTTGAATTCAGTACAAGTCAGTACAAGATAAGGAAAAGAAGAACACAAAGAGCAAAACACTTCATGATTATAAAATAGAACTTATTAGTATTAAAATGTGAGAAAGGGTCCATAAAGCAATACTTGGTTCAAATAATTTTGGACACATTTTCATCATTTCCATTGGAAAAAATCCAATAAACAAATCATTTAGCTATAGAATTCCATCCAGAGAAATCTCAAAAATTAAGGCCTACCATTACAAAACTAGGGATAAGAAGCTTGCCTGAAGTCTTCTAAAATGTTGCTAAATTCTACTCTTGTACCATCAGCTGCTGGTAGTTATAGATTAGCAGCATCTGCAAGGCTAAAGGTTCTCTCTTTTGCTTCTGCTCTCTAACTGGCTTTAAAGTTTGCCTGAGACAATGAAGGAAGCCTACAAGCCATTATTTCATCATGGATTTGACCTGATAAGAAAGGTCAGTAGTTTCAGTGCCTTGAGATCAATGGAAGTGGAAGTGGGAATGTGGAGCTGGTGGAGGTATGAACTGGTTGCCCATTTCTGCTTTAAGATACAGGTGGTCCCCAACTTACAACAATTCATTTAATGAACATTGTTCAAAGTTACAATGGCAGCAAAAAAAACGACTTATGATTTTTCAGACTTGCAACCATTGGAAACATACATGTGATCAAGATTCAGACACTTGTCAACGGATCATATTATGACAGTTGCAGTGACCTGGGGTCATATGATACGACCTTCTGATAAGCAAAGGTAACGGGAAGGCATATACCATATACAGTATGTATAGTATATGTGTGTTTTATATGTGTGTGGGTAGATATATATATCTTTTTGAGAACAAATAACAGAATTTAATGTTTAATGTGGGCCAGTGAATTCATAGTAAAAGGTTATCTTAAGAAGGGTTGCAAAATGAAGCAAAACTTATTTAACAGCTGTCTCACTTAGCAACAGTAATTCTGGGCTCAATTGTCATTATAAATTGAGGACTACTTGTAAAAACATTTTTAGCATAAGCTTTTTTAATCTAAGGGCTCAGCTGTTGGCCTAGACCTGGGAAGTAAGAGTTATGAAATGAAATCACAACTTAAGAGTCTGCAGGCCTGAATGACAAATTAAAAGGCAAGATGGGAAACTTAGCAAAGGGCACAGGAACATGTCAGAATCAAGAAAACTTAATTCTCCCAATGAGGCTGAACAGAACGTAGAAGGTTTTCTTTTGTTTTTTATAGCTCTTCAAAGAAGACAGTGGTCAGACTGGGTGGATTAATCTAGGATGTTTTAGGGGCTATTTTAGGAAGATGCAATCTGCAATTTAGTCATACAGTATCCTAACAGGACCACTAAAGCTTTTTAGACATTGCTGCCTTGTAATGGTGGGTAGATAAGAGGATGCCGTTTCCCAAAGTCTCCTTAGAGTCCCATTTTGGTTTCATTATCCATTGAAAACTGGAAAGATTGCTATCTGTATGGGGCTGAAGGGGAAAGCTTGCAGCATCCCCTATGTCTTTAGCTGATGCCTCCCCCAGAACAAAGGCTTTTCTACATAAAATCTTTATTCCTGGGGTTGATCCAAATTACCTTTCTTTCGGGAAAGTTCTCACTTATGCAAACAGTTTCCAAATTGCTTTGGGTCCATGTTTTTAATGAAAAGGCATCACAGAAAAGGAGGTTGCATAAATGGAAGCTGCTGTATAGCTGTGGGTTTTTAAAGGCCATTTCCAATGCAGTTTTGCATCAAGAGCATTAAAGTCATATCTTACTCTGACCCTTAATTTTCTAAATGCATTATAGTCGTTCTATAGTTCCTCACAACTCTTAAAAGTAGGCCACCGTTATAGATTTAATTGATAAGCAGGGGGAAGGCTAACTCTCAGAGATAGCATGCTTGTTATTTGTTACCTCTCAGGAGCTGCATTTTCAAAGATGATGATTTCAAACCACGATAGCTTCTATTCTCATAAAAAAAGTATGTGTATTTTTGCTGCTTTGCTCTTCCGTGTGCACTTCTCCATTCCATATCCCATATCATCTAGAGCAGGAGTGTCAAACTCACATCATCATGGCAATGTGCACCGCCCTGAGTCCTTCGGGAGAAGGGTGGTATATAAATTGAATAAATAAATAAATTGAATAAATAAATAAATGTCACATGACATATCGGGACTTCCCCCCCTCTGCTAAACTGGGTGTGGGTGGGGCCAGCATGTGATGCCTCTGGCCCATGGGCCAGGAGTTTGATAGCCCTGGTCTAGAGGATCTCCAAGCCTCAGGTATGTCTTTCGATGGGGTGTCATGGATTCACCTCTGGACCTCACTTTGGATGTGAGTTCAGAGGAGGAGGGTGAGTTTGCCTCAGGAAAGGAAAGCACAGAGAGAGTGCTTTGGAGAGTGCTAGGCTGATGGAGCAGCCTATCTGGGTCCATTGGATGAGGGATCGGCTGAGGCTGAGTGAGGTGAGCCACAGTTAGCAGGAGCTAGGAGAGGGAGCAGATGATGCCTGTTAGCAATGAGGAGGAGATGGAATCAGTGGTGTGATTCTACTAGTTCACACCTATTCGCTAGAACTGGTTGTTAACATTCTAAACAGTTTGGAGAACCAGTTGTTAGAAGTAATCACTGGCCTAATCCTGTAAGGAAGGCAGGAAGGAAACATTCTGGTGTTGCTTACAGAAACTGCCTCTCCGTTAACCCTTATTACATTCTTGGCAGGACTAAACTTCCTGTCTCTGGAACTTCTCTGGAGTTTTTTTCTTCTCCTTTGCTGGTACTTTGTTTATGTGGAGTGACCATTCAAAGTTACAATGGCACTGAAAAAAGTGACTTATGACTATTTTTCACACTTGCGACTGTTGCAGCATCCCTACAGTCATGAGAGGCCAGGAGAGGAGATGCATGCCTCAATGTGAGTGATATTGAGTTGGCCACGCACAGCCAGTAACATGACCACCAAGCCACGCCCACCATCTAAGTCATGCCCACAGAACTGGTTGTTAAAAAATGTGAATCCCACCTCTGGCTGGAATCCATGCCTCCACCTGATCCAAGGACATATAAAGCAGAGAGGAGAAAGGCACAGCACCAGTCAGCTAGATTACTCATGAGGAGTCAACCTCACCTCTAATAAAGGGCTGCACTGGCATTGCCTACTTAACCCCGACCTGAGGACTTGAGTGTTGCTGGAGCAACTTGCCCAATTCCTTGCCTTGTGTACCCGTATCATGTATTCTGGCTTGTTCGACTCTGGACTGTTTTCCTGGACTTCGTGTGTGCCCACTGGGCTCAGTTATTCAGTGACCCTTGCTATATTGAGCTCAGAATCCGGACCCATGCAACAGGGGTGCTTTCTGAGCGTCTGTTGGGGGAAGATTGAATAAATACCTATAGAACTTTTGCTGTACATGTGTGGGTGGGGAGAAGAGCAGCATGTGTGAGGACAATCCCATGAACAAAGTGACAGTAGCATAGTCTTGTTTTGCAAGCTAGACACCATGCCTCGTAGTTAACAACCAAACCTATAGCACCGATATGTATATCACCAAAAAGCTACTTGGAATGTACATTGTGAAGAATGAATGATCTTCCCCTGTGGTTATTTATTGCTTAACTGATGTTGCAGGTATGATATTTCTTTACCCTCATTACCCTCTTTTCATCGGAGTGGTGCGATGACCTAGAGGTGGAGCTCTTGCCTCACAATCAGGAGGCTGGGAGTTCGATCCTAGGTAGAGGCAGATATTTCTCTCTCTGGGCACACTGAGAATATATCTGCTGAACAAAACTCCGCATTGGTGACAGGAAGGGCATCTGGCCATTAAATCACTCTGCTAGCTCCATTCAGTTGTCCACTCCGCAAGGGATTATGGGGTCATTAAATGAAGATGATGATCACCCTCTTTCCATCCTGCTAAAGGGATGTACATCATAATCTACACATTTTATAAATAAATAAGTGTACAATTAAGCCATTTTACATTTTAGATTGAGTGATCAAATGGGTAAACTCATTTTTAGACTCCTATACCTATTACTCCTTTCCAAGGGCATTACCACACTGATATTGTTGGGAGATCATTAGTGGCAGTGACCCTCAGAGCGATGCTGGCAGGAACATGAACTAATGGAAAAGTTATCCCTGTTCCAAGGTCAGTTTGTGAGAAGACAAACTAAGGACAATCAACCATTTGAGGGCAGTTGGGTTTTGCAGATATGTGAAGCCAACATACTTAGAAGAAATTTCAAAACTAACCCCAGAAGAAGGCAGTAGACTACACTGTTACCAAGAAAAATATATGGACATGGCTGTAACACATGTGTGAATTTGAAATCAAATGATGGTAGTTTCAGATGTCATGTCTCTAAATTTCTGGAAAGAAGCATTAAAAAATATGTAGCAATAGCACTTATATACCACTTCATAGTGCTTAATAACCCTCTCTAAGCAGTTTACAGACTCATCATATCACCCCAGCAATCTGAGTCCTCATTTTGCTGACCTCTGAAGGATAAAAGTCTGAGTAAGCTAGTTGCCAAGTGCTAAATTTCGAACATGCAACTATGGGGATGCTACAATGGTCGTAAGTGTGAAAAGTGGTCATAAGCCACTTCTTCCAGTGCCATTGTAGTTTTGAACTGCCAGTAAACAAACTGTTGTAAGTCATGGACAACTTGTACAGCCAAAAACAAAGCTACAGGGCTGGTTGCAGTACTAAAAGAAGAGGATTTGTTTTACAAGCATGCATACAGTTGGAACACAATATGAGGAGCATGAATGAAAGAAAACTTGCAATTGTCAAAATGAAAATGAAACATATCAAATTGTATGTTTCGGGGAGAAGGTATTTAGGATTGGGCTACTTATTAGATGATTATATGATATATTATTTTTTTAAAAAGCTGAGGACAAGAGTTCAGATAATCACAGTAAAATAGATAATACAATAACATAAAGAAATAAAGCAAAGTATCTTTGCTTTATTGACTAACATGGCCCTTTACAGATTCCTATGGGCTATATAGAATCTGAAGTATATTAAGGGTAAAGATGTATCAGAAATTTTGATTATTTTTCTAAGGCATCTTTGCAGTGAACAAGAAGCTACTATTGGAACACAATTTGAAGAAATTGAGTACTGTAGTTCAGAAAAGGAAATGGAATGATACAAGGGTGAATACTGCTGTAATATTTTTTTAACTTATATAGCAAATACAATATAAGAATGGCAGAATTGAAAGATGATAGTATTTGTCAAATTTATACGGCTACCTATCTCACACAAGATGACTGTTGGCAGCATACAGGAAAAACCATGGTTACAGCATATAAAAACCAATTAAGCCAATTATTTTATTATTAAAACAAGATCACAAGAGGGTGAAAACCAGAATTTTCTTTGTGATGTAGTCAGCATGCAGGAATGATAAAAGAAACATGTTTTGAGGGCTTGCCAGAAAACCATATGGTTTGGAGCTCACTTCATCTGCGGGAGGGGGGGGCACGTTGGATATTCCAAAGGGCAGCTACGGTGGCAGAAAAGACTCATCTCCTAGGTCCTGTCAGATAGGACCCCTTAGTAGATAGTAGCCACATCATGCCTTGCCTTCTGGATCTGGTGGAACAGATAGATGTAATTGAGAGAAACAGTCACTCAGAAAATCTCCGCCCCCCCCCCCGCCATATAGGATTTTAAAACTCTAAACCAGCACTTTGAATTTCACATGGAAGCCAACTGATCACAAATGCAACTCATGGAGCAGATATTTGAAGTTTTTGGATACTCTTCAAAGTAGCCTCAGGTACAGCACATTACATTAGCCTATTCAGGAGAAGATCTGGACATGAGTAACTGTGAACAGAGCCTCATGATCCTGGAACTGGCACAACTGGTACACAAAGTTGTACAAAAAACCTCTTGGCCATGACTGCCACCTGCTACTTGAACAGGAGTTGTGAGTCCAGAGGATGCCCAAATTGTGTCCTGAATCTCTTTGGAAGAGTACCACCCAATCAGGCACCAAGGGTAATAAAAGCCCAGATCTGAATGGCCCTAAAACCCAAAGCCACTCAAAATTGGAAGTCAACCACTGTTTGGAATATTCAGATGATGCCATTGTATTAGCTGAAAGTAAAAAAGACTTGGAAGAGGTAATCAGGAAAGTAATAACAGAAAGTGAAAAAAATGGATTAAAGTAACATATAGAAAGTAGAAAGATAATATAAATCATCATGCTAATGAATGTACAATTTTGGCACATGGTTCTGTCTTCTTGGGTGCAAAAACAATGTATTGGATAATGAGATTTTTTAAACACAAAAAGTATCATGTGTATCTTCTTCCTCTTGCCCCGCCTTCCCACAAAGGAATCAAATTCACAGAAATAGAGAAGAATATGACACAGCTATCACTGCAGGGATTTTGGAGGAATGCATACTACTTTACAATATGAATTATTAAAATGCCAATAACATTTTTGCAAAATGAGGTAGCAAAGCAAGTTCACAATGAAAAGATGAAGCATGTTGAGTATTATAATTATCAGTGCAGGGGTTTTCAAGTTGCAGAACATAGCAACCACCTATTTGGATCACATCCACAATGGTCCCAAAAATTCTTGCCCAAGAAGAATTTAATTATCACCCACTCACTGTTTGGGGACTCTTCATTGATCTGGTATAATATAATATAGATGCATGCCAGTCTAAAGAACAGAAAAAAAATAGGCACAGCTATCTGTCCATTACATATGTATTCTACAGTAGAAAAAGAATATGCTAATTACTGAATAATTTGGGTGAATAGTTAAGGAAAGTGGAGGATTAAGTAAAAACCAGGACACTTGAAAAAAATTATTATTTTATATAAAATAAAATATTAGTTTATAATACCCTATGAAATGAAAAGAAAGTGATGAGAAAGTACAGGAGTGAAATGTTGATTTTTTTTTTCTTCCATTCAATCATGTTCGATTTTTGGAGACATCCTAAAATGTTTTCTTGGCAGTATTTTTTAGAAGTGGTTTGCCATTGCCTCTATCCTGGAACTGAGAGAGAGTGACTGGCCCAGGGTCACCTACTAGCTTTGTGGTTAAGGTCTCTGCACAGCACCTCTCTCTCAGTCATGTATTCATCATTAGAGAAATTTAATCTTTAATGTCCTTTGTAAAATCATAAACACAATCACAGTTGAATTATTTCCCCCCCCTAACCTCACTTAATGACCAAGTTGCTGGTCCCAATTGTAGTTGCTAAATGAGGATTACCTGTATGTTATTTCCAAGATACTGTATATGATGATATAGGGTATTTTGCATTAGTGTTCCTTTAAAGTTTGCAAACAGGAGTTTCTATGTTTCAGCTTTATTTTTGCAAAATGTTTCAATTTCTGAGAGGATGTATTTTTTAGTTTACTTACTGATTTTTAGATACAGGGTACCATTTGTTACTATGTAGAGAATGTCTTTCTTCTTTACAACATAGACTACACGCACACATAAACTTTTCTTAATGTACATAATCCCATCCCAAGAAGCCCATGAGTACTTCATCACTTTAACATTTCCCATCAAATTGAATGAGCAGGATTAGAGGAATTTTTTTTTTTGACACTATACTAGTTTCTTATAGAGCAGGGATGTGTCAAACTCATGTTGCCATGGCATTATCATGTGATGTATTGGGATTCCCCCCCTTCGTTGAACTGGGTGTGGGCATGGGCAGCATATGACGCATCTGCCCCACAGGTCCGGAGTTTAACAGCCCTGTTATAGAACATCTCTAGTACTGATATGAAGTAGTTGTAATTAGCTAGGAGTTATATAGAGCACCGAGTTGCATGGTCCATTTAAAAAATCACTCTATCTAAGAAAAAAAACCCTCACCTCTAGGATCATTTGAAATTTAGATGCATCCTGCAGTGGTAGAAGAAAGAATGCTTAATTCTCTTTGGACTGTCTCTCTTCACCTGAAATGTCCTACTTCAACCTGCATTTTCAGGAGAACCTTCACTATTACCTCATTCTTCATCAGGCCTGGGCAACTACATCAGGCCTGGGCAACTATTATGACCTGTGGACTTCAACTCCCAGAATTCCTGAGGCAGCCATACTGGCTCAGGAATTCTGAGAGTTGAAGTCCACAAGTCATAAAGGGGCCATAGTCGCCCAAGTCTGTTCATCATTATCACCTGAAATTATATTTGGAACTCTGTGGTTTGGGAATGGGAAGCTGCTTTGGGTGTGGAGAGAAAGCACTAAGCATCTCTGTGCTATTGCTCAACTGCTCCACATTTACTTTCCCCAAAAGTAGCTTTTCTTGAGAAAAAAGGCATTATTATAAATATTTATAGCTAACCTTTGATTTGGGCCCATCTCATAGAGCTTTGGTAGGTCATTGTGTGGAACACTCTATAGAAAAGGGCATAAATCCTTTAAATCTTCTGTGGAGATCTTTTACAGAGAATCAATGTCCTCCTGAATCAACTTAGAACTTATGCCTGAACACGAAGGAATAAATAAGATAATGCACTAAAACATTGCTAGATTGGCATTTTATATTCTAATTTCAGAGTAGTCCTGAATTTACAGTATTTATCTGAGATCCATACTTTCCCAATTCTTAATACATCAGGACTTTTGCTCTGCCCTCCACATTTCATTCTTACCCATATATTTTATTTTTACTGATAGGTTCCCCCTTAAGCCTGTCTATTTGCTAGTACATTTGACAGATGACAGCTACTCTTTGGAATGTTTGATGGCATTTGTATGGCTATGATGCCAGGAGCGCTGTAAGCGCCGCTGTTGCATATTTATTGATTTCCATATTCCCAATAATCTCATGCACGTCATATTGACAACATTATGTGGTGAGGTCAGCTAGATGGGGCTAATTAAACTGTTTCAAAGATGGATGTTGTTTTCTACCCCATTAACCTTACAAATAGCTGCTTCTACCACATTTCACTACGAGGCTGGAGTTTCTGAGAAACGCCTTTTTGTTGTTTTTGCTTTTTTTAATATTAAGTTTATTGATACTAACATTAAACAAAACCTGAAGCCATTAAACCCCAGTGTTCTTATAAAATAGAAAACATGGCTGACATGGCATTGTTCCAAATGAAAATCTTATTAGCTGCGGATGCTGCTTGTGGCAAAGTCCCGAGCAAACGGAAAATTGGTTTGGCTGTCGAGAATGCTTGACAGATTAGTGAAAAATGATATAAAAGGGATGAATGGGCAACAGCTGCATTCGGGAGGATTAAGGTGGCAAATAGAAAACCTTGATGTAATCAAGAAAAAAAAGTGTTGTACTTTCATATTTTAACACAGTAATGCTACTCTTGTCCAATGCTTATTGTACTCAGGACAGCATGAAATTTTGATTCTGCTGTTTAAAATATACATACATACATATATGTGTGTGTGTGTGTATGTGTGTATGTTTGTGTGTGTAACTTTCATCACTTGTCAATGCTGCAAGAAAGAATTGAATCCCCAGAAGTCCTTTATCTTTATACATATATACAGTATATATATTATTATTGCGATTTGAAAATTTAATTAGAGGCTTTCCACTTTTGTTCCAGTTTAGGCACAGAATTCTCAGGACTCCTGCAGACGATCCTCAAAGGTCTCATTACCACATTTAGCTGTTTCACAACAGTTACCGTAAGTCTTTTCTATGTCAGACGGCTTATTCTTTTTCCCCCAGTAATGTCAATTTCTGCATCTATTTAGGACACTCAGTTGCAGATTTGATTTGATAGGAAAGCAATTCAGAAAATGCTTGCATTTCCCCTTGAACTGTAGAATGCTACTTATTTTTATGTGTCCTATTGGGATTTCAGCACTTTTTGGAAAGAGAAAGAAAAAGAAAGAAAGGAAGGAAGGAAGGAAGGAAGGAAGGAAGGAAGGAAGGAAGGAAGGAAGGAAGGAAAGAAGGAAAGAAGGAAAGAAGGAAAGGAAAGGAACAAGCTTTTTTCCTACAAATGTGTGGTGGATTTTCTTTAAGCAGAATCCAGAAGGTCTACAAGTGCACCTGAGGCATCAAACATTACTACATATCTGCATAGTTGCCTAAAATGTGTGTAACATTGGATCTTATTAAGGTGTGTAACCCTCACCTTATTTTTGCATAGGGTCATAATGCAGCCTTTTAAAATTACAAGTTAAAGTAAGAGATGTATAAAGGATAATATAGACCTAAGCAAATATTTTAACGTTTTTAAATTGAAACAGCTGACAGTTCACTACTTGTTACCTAACTTTGCAAGAGGAAATACAAATAATAATTGATTTTTTAAAGTGGGGGACTAAAAAGTAGATCTTCATAGATTCTATAACAGTGGCAATGTTGTATTTTAAGCCTGTAAGAGATCTAAATTTAGTTGCAGAATAAACACTTCATATGCAAGGTCATTGCTTCAGTTCCGGGCATTCCCACAACACTGGCTAATAGGTCAAATGATTAGCAGAAGGCATATTTGTTTGTCTATATAGAGTGGTGGCTAGGTTTTATACTTGTTTTATACATTGTAGTAAGATGTACAATGTTTATTGAATAAAGCAGATCAGAACTGAACTTGAAGGAGACTTTACATCATACCATAAAACATGCTAAGCTCTTTATTGAGGTTTACAAGCCACAATGGCTTGAATCATGTAATACAGTTAACCAAAACAAAAACAACTGCATTATGGCTCACTGGCATATGGTCTAATATCTATCTATGTGTTCATGGCTTTTTTGCATAGTCTGAGCAAAATGGCTCATAAATAAAGTTTGTATATTTAGGCAGTGGTCAAGCAAGAGTGTGGGTTGTATGAAAAGTGAGGAGCCTTTATCCTTCTCTTTATCCCAGTCCTTCTTAAGGGTTGTAAACAATTTTCAACACTATTTCACTGGCACTCAGGAGTGGTTGAGAAAATGTAGAATTTAAGGAACCAGTTATAAAATGGGAAAAAGAGTATGATATAATATTAGGTTAATTCCTATTGTTTTTGTAGGTATTACTGAACTTAATTCTTAGTCATAATTAAAAACAACAAAAATCCTGATAATAATTCCAATATACAGTTGAGTAGACCTGACACAATTGGGAAAAGTAATGAAGAATGAAGCTTTAATTTCTCATGATTACATTAACAATTTTTTTTAAAAAATAATTGTATCTGATTTAGCACCCTCTGGTTTGTTGGCCCACAATTCTTAGAATGTCAGGAGGTTTTTATGGGGATTTCATTTATAAGAATATCATTCTACACATTTCTTCATTTTAAAAAAAGGGAGTTAACTTTTCTATCAAACAATTTGAGAGAAAAGGTTATATGAAAATAATTGAATAAAATGTAGAAAAATCCAGCAAGTTCCACCTATAACAGACAGTTGAATGAAGAACAATCAGGGCTGTGATTCTATATTCAGTCTTGATATAGGATCTGAATGGGGACATGGTGGAGCAGAGGCTTATTGAAGCTGGAACTGCCATCCAGAAATGGCCTGTATTCTGGCAGTTCGAGATAGGTTCTAGGAGACAGAGTGAACTCCTGTCACTTGATCCTAACTCTGCCCAACCAGCAGTCCAAAAGCATGCAATATTGTGAGTAGATAAATGGGTACAATTTTGGTGGGAAAAAACTAATTGTGTTAGTGTGTGCAGAGAGTGGAAGACACTGGTAGCCTGACCAGATGCGAGGCATCATGAATGAGGTGAGGCCAGGTGTGTCCAGCAGAGGAGGCTTGGAAGAGCCAACAACCTGAGTGCTACCAGCTAATTGCTGTAAATCTAATTTGCCTCCCTTGCGGTGCACCAAGGATAGTCATGCAAGCACCTAACAGAATGAAAGAGCAATTTAGGCTGTCAGGACTGCATTGTATGCCTAGTATGTGCAGATTTCCCTGACATTGTAAGTCCTACACCAGGGGTGTTTAACTTGTGGTTTCATGTTGTCATCACAACTTTTTCCTCCTTCACTAAAATGGGGATGGGCGTGATCAGTGCAAGATGCATTTGTCCCACAGACCACAAGTCTGACACCCTTGTCCTACACTAAATAAATAAATAATCTGAGTGGATATGCATGACCACACTTTTGAAAAACATAGAGCAAGTGTCTTTTTGTTCCTTTTTGGGCTGGGCGATAATCTCTTTTGTGTAGTTTATAAATGGTGTTAATGTCTATGTCTATTATTAACATTTATTGATGACTGATTTATCAGAGAGCCAGGCTTCTAGAAATTCTCCGGCATTTTTGGAATTCGCTTAGTCTAAGATGGTCACATTTTCCCAGTTGAAACTATGGTTAAATCTGTCTATATGTTGTCAAATTAAAAAAAAATCATCATGTCTTCTGACTGCTAGCTGATGTTCGTGTATGCATTCTGCCAGTTTTCTACCTGTTTGTCCTACATAATGATTGTTGCAGTTGTATGTTGTAGATGGCTTCTGGTTTTTTTCTTCTGGGGTTGCTGTTGAGGTATTCCCCGTTAGGAGAATGAGTGCACACAGGGAGATGTAGTAAGAGTAATGTTGAATAACACACACACAGCACACAGCTACACTGTATAGTAAAATGTAGGTTTTACTTCCAGTAAACGGTTAAGCAAAGTCCAACAAACAGTCCAAGTCAAACATGGTTATATCAGTCAGTTTTCAATCCAGGGATAATCCAATAACAAAGTCCAGTATCAAAAACAGTTCCGTAATAAACTCACATCAATCCAAGAATAACGATGATCAGCAACAGTCAATAGGGAAAATGCAGAAACCCAAAACAGAGTCTTTTGGTCTGCTTAGGATATTTTCAAGGCTTTAGTTGGCTTGTGTGCTATGCTGATTTCCATGTGTTGTAGCAATCTGTTGGTGGTTTCTGAGACATTCCTGATATATGGCAGTGTAATTCTTTTTACGGTTTGTATTGATTGTGCTGCATTGGGTTGAATGGTCAGGGACTTTTTGATAAAGTTGCATGGATATCCCTTTTGTTGGAATATGTTGATGATCTATTCCTTTTTCTGCTGTTCTGAGTTGCTACAGTGTGTTTGGACTTGTCTAAATAAAGGCTTTACGCAGCTTCTCTTGTGGGAGCTTGAGTTTTTGCTTTGTAGTGGAGCACTTGGTTAGTATGGATTTTTTTTGTAAACTTGTATTTCTAGTTTACCATTGTGATCTCTGCTGATCAGGATATCCAGGAATGGTAGCGAATTGTTTTCTTCTTCTTTGGTAAACTGGATTCCTTTAAAAATATTATTGAAGAAGAAAAAACAGGTATCATCTACAACATACAATGTAAAGACTTCAACAACCACTTTTTTTTTTTTAGTGTATGGCATCTGTTAGCCGGGGATCACCAAGGTGTGTGGCTGCCTCTGTAAAATATTTTTGGGGGGGCAGTGTTATCTTTATCTGCGGGACACCTGAATGCCAGTTGGCAATTGGGGGAAGCTCCTTTCTTGTCCCTATGTGGTTTATTTGCTCACGGGAATTGAGCTGCGACCTCCACAGTGCACAGACCCGGCATCTTACCACATGAGGCACCACAGTCCCTTGCAACAACCACTATGTAGGACAAACAGGCAGAAGACAGGCAGAACGCATCCATGAACACCAACTAATAGTCAAAAAACCTGATGAAAATTCTTTATTTTCACAACCTATTGACAGATTTAACCATAGTTTCAATTGGGAAAATGTGACCATCAAAGACTAAGCCAAATTCAAAAATGCCGGGAAATTTCTAGAAACCTGGTCCTCTGATAAATCAGTCATCAATAGACACATAGACATTAACAGCATGTTTAGACTATGCAATAGAGACTGTTACCCAGCCCAAAAAGAAACAAAAAAAAAGACTTTTTACGCCTCTCCACCAGTAATCAGCACTCAGATCAGCATAGATTAATTCCAAGGTTAACTTTAGACTAACAATCAAGTAAACAATACCCAAATCAAGAAACTGCCAAAGAAGCCAACAGCAAACAGCTCAATCAAAGAACCTCTATGATCACTCCTACCAACACTGACAGACAAGCTACTATTTATTTATTTATCATATTTTTTTATACCGCTCCCTCTCCCAAAAAGGGACTCGGGGCGGTGTACAGCCTACTAAAAACACATAATAAATACACTATAAATACAATTAAAAATATATTAAACGCGATTGGTCCGGCTGTGTCCCATCAAAATTAAATTTAGAAATATAAAATCAGGGATCTGAATAAAAATTAAAAATTTATTATTAAAACTGAATTAAGTTTAAAAACCGAAACCTGATTACTGGGCCAGGCCAGCCTGTCTAAAAAATAGGGTTTTAACTGCACGCCGGAAGGTCAGAATATCTGTCATGGCACGTATCTCTGGGGGGAGATCATTCCATAGGGAGGGAGCTCCCACAGAGAAAGCCCGAACTCTCGGGGCCGTCAGCCGACAACGGCCGGGCGGCGGTACCCCAAGAAGGGCAACCCTGTGGGAGCATACTGGGCGGTGGGAGGTTGATGATGGCAGTAGGCGGTCCCGTAAGTACCCAGGTCCCGAGCCATGGAGCACTTTAAATACCATCAGTACCACCTTGAATCGAATCCGGAAGGCCACAGGAAGCCAGTGCAGCCTGCGGAGAAGCGGTGTAACGTGGGAGCTCTGAGGGGCACCCACGATCACCCGCGCGGCTGCATTCTGGACCAACTGCAACCTCCGGAGACTCTTCAAGGGGAGCCCCATGTAGAGAGCATTGCAATAATCCAGGCGGGAGATAATGAGGGCGGAAGTGACTGTGCGAAGTGCGCCCAGATCCAGAAAGGGCCGCAACTGGTAGATCAGACGAATCTGATAAAAAGCCCCCCTGGCGACGGCTGCTATGTGTTCTTCTAAAGACAGCCGTACGTCCAGGAGGACACCCAAGTTGCGCGCCCTTTCCATGGGGGTCAAAACCTCTCCCCCCATGGCCAGTGAAGGAACCAGCTGGCTGTATCTGGGTGCAGGAAACCACAGCCACTCGGTTTTGGTTGGGTTGAGACAAAGCCTGTTAAGACCCATCCAACTCTGCACGGCCTCCAGGCACTGGGACATCACTTCGACGGCTTTGTTGGGGTGGCCCAGGGTGGAGATGTACAGCTGAGTATCATCAGCGTACTGATGGAACTCCACCCCGAAGCCACGGATGACCTCACCCAGCGGCTTTACATAAATGTTGAACAGCAGGGGCGAGAGCACTGACCCCTGAGGGACCCCACATAGTAGGGGCCTCGGGGCCGATCTCTGCCCCCCCGTCAACACAAATTGCGAACGGTCGGAGAGGAAGGTGAACCACCGCAACACGGTGCCCCCCACCCCCAACCCCTCCAACTGCTGCAATAGGATACTGTGGTCGACAGTATCAAAAGCCGCTGAGAGATCTAACAGGACCAGGACAGAGGAACAGCCCCTGTCCCGGGTCCTCCAGAGGTCATCCACCAACACGACCAACGCTGTCTCCGTGCTGTGCCCGGGCCTGAAGCCCGATTGGAGGGGGTCGAGATAACTCGCTTCATCCAGGTACTGCGGGAGCTGACGTGCCACCACACTCTCAACAACCTTCACAACAAAGCGAAGGTTGGAGACAGGACGATAATTAGATAACAATGCTGGGTCCAGGGACGGTTTCTTGAGGAGGGGCCGCACCACCGCCTCTTTCAAGGCGGCGGGTAACAGCCCCTCTCTCAAGGAAGCGTTTATAATACCCTGGAACCAGCCTCGTGTCACCTCCCGAGTGGCCAAGACCAGCCAGGAGGGGCACGGGTCCAGCAAACAGGTGGTGGCATTCAGCCCCCCCAGTATCCTGTCCACGTCCTCCACAGTAACAGGATCGAACTCAACCCAGTTGACCTCACCGATATCCACTCCTGCCCCCCCGCCCGGAGATGCCCAGTCGGAGTCCAGTTACTAGAATATAAACTGACAGCAAACTGTTCTGATCCAGGCTTAGAACCAAGAACCAGACTTCTTGTCCTGAAAAAAACCCCTTTATTTAGTTACTGTGAATTCATGGCATTCACACACAGAAAAGTCCTGGCAATAATCCTTCCAAGGGTTAATTGCAAGAACAGACTTTACCAGTCCTTGGAATGTTGCCAGGCCGAGAGCTTCCAGTCACAAAACTTTAAATTAAATAGCTGGAAAGGAGTCTCTGAGAAGCACGAATTCTGATAAGCAAATCTTCCAAAAGAAATATGAACTAATTGTCTCCTGCAACCACAACTCCTCTTTTGCTTCTATTTATTTCCCAGGGAAGGGCCATTCAGTGTCCATGTGTGCCTTTCCTTCCAAGTTGGCCCCTTGTTCTCTCCTGACAGCTCTGTGCATACACGCATCTGGAACAGCCTCCAGCTGTTCTTCTTCCTCACTTATTTCTGACTCCATAGGCAGCTGGGAAATGTTGGATGGCCCTGGCCCTATTTCTGCTTCTGACACAGAGCATCCAACGGAGTCTTCCCCAGACTCCAGGACTAGCACAAGTTTCCCTCCCCCAACTTCCTCACTGTCCAAGTCTGTCACCAGCTCTGCTGGCAGCTGGTGGGCCACAACACAAACAGCACTCCTTACTAACACTGATTATGTTACCTAGTTTGGGTATTGGAAAACTTTGACCAGATTATTTGTTTGTCAAAGTGGAAAAAAAATTGGTGTGTCTTTCTTCTACCCTAGCTAAAGTTTAATTGTGTAATCCTAGGCATATTTATACAGAAATATTTCCCCTGATTTCCGTTATGTTTCCCCCCCCCCCCAGCAAAGGTGCAGGACTGGATTTAAGACATTATATAATGAGATAAATAGTAGTAACACTGTGACCTGGAACCCTGTATTCTTCAAAAGTACATAGGTATGATTGTCCTGTCTGCCCTTATTGTATATTGCTATTAAAACCTTGATATTTGGACTTCAGCATCTGGTATATTTCTACTGAGATCATCACCACCAACAGCAATGAATTTGTTCTTCCACAATCACTCCCATGCTAACTGCTGACAGATTTGCACCCACTTGGAACAAGAGATTGAAGAGAAAATGTTACACTATAGTTTCTTTCAAATGTTGAGAAATTGGGTTGTGAGAAACAGTTGTGCCAAAAGCAAGGACTCGTAGATATTGATACCAGCCAGAGTTGGGTAATGGCCATACAATTACTGTTCCAGTTCTATCCCAGCAAAGTATCCTAAACAGCTGACTCTTTTTAATTAACACAGAGCCCAGAAGAGCCAGAACTGTAGTCTGTAGGCTAGATTATGGAGTCAAAACAGCTACAATGAAAAGTAGTAGCTTTATCTGTTTATTTCATGACTATATCTATCCATTTCATTTTTGGGCAATGTTTTGGAAGTGCCTTCCCAGTGTCTTTATTTTCTTTGGGGAATTTCCAAGTTTGGCTAGCTGATGCAACCTGCCATGATAAATAATACAACTTTATGATATATTTGCAGAAATTCTGACCTTTGTATAACTACTAAAGATGGAAGGAAGCTGGTGGTAGTTCATTTATTTATTTATTGGCATGATGCCACCCCAATAGAGTTCTTGGACAAAAAAACTGAGAAAATTTCTAATTGCTTTCAGGCTATTTTGATTTAGCTTTTCAATAAATAAAAAGTTAGTGAAATTACAGCAACCATGAAGCATAAATTCCAGCAATGTCAGTGGCCAAAATATAGTTCTGCATTTTTTCCTATTATTTAAAATTAATACTTTGTAGGATAGGTTTAACCTAGTTCACTAGGGAATTACATGAGTGAATGTTACTATAGCAACTTCATGATGCTGGAAGTATTCAGTGTCTCTTGGTGGTAGAACATTTCCTTAAAGGCTTAGTGGAAGAAATCACTTCTATTTAAGTTTTATTTTATGCATTGCACTTTAGATTTAAAGATCCAACTTGGAAAGCTAATTCCAAGAATATAGTACGCTTTTTCAACAAAGCTACCCAACATGCACAACAGAAAGAGAGAAACTCTAATACTAGAACACAATAATTCAACAATTTTGCTTTATTCTCTGGTCTGTTAAAACAACTTCAGTTTCACAATAAATAATATAGTGTAATTTTATAAACATGATAGACCATCAACAAATCGCTCATCCCTCAGCCAATCTCTATTTCTTAACATGTGGACTAGAGTTGTGCAACATTTGAAGATAAAAAAGTACTTTGGGAAGATTATGTAACCATAAATAAATATCTTTGTTGAAGGATTCAATCTGGGTTAGTCATTGGGACCAGAGGTTTGGTCTTCTGAGCTTTTGGACTCATGCTGGAGCCCATCCTTGGGGAATTTCTCTCTCACCAGAATTTGTCATCACATACCTTTTCATTCATCAAAAATCTGACAAAAAATTGCTACTATTGCACCTGTGAACAGGTGTAAGCACATAAATGGAAATATGAGTCTGAACATCAGTGGATATTCCTCACATAGTGGGGCTGACTGACTGACAACAAAGACTTATGTGCTGCATGGGTACAAGCCTACGCACTTCAATAGTGAGATGGGCGGAATATAAATTAATAAATAAACAAACAATACACATGTCCTTTTAATTCACAGACAGTTAAGATATTTGGAGAAGTTCCATTCATAGAAATGTAACCAAAACTAACATCCCTCTGTGACTCTTGTTTAAGGCTGTAGGCTCTTTATACCTAGAATTGTATGACACAGCTTTTAAAATCAGGTTAAAAGGTGACTTTCATAATTTACAAAATGCCTCAGGAAGGCAACCTATTTTTTTCCCTCCCCTCAAGTTAAACTGTGTGGCTTACATGTCAGGATTTTATCCAGGAATAATGAGCTGCAGATTTACACAATAGTGGAAGAAGATGGGTTTACATATAATAAATAGCATTTGCTTTTGATGTCTTTTGACTTTGGAAGCTTTTTTTGGACCTGAAGGCCTTCCACTAATAAAATACATTTTGGTGTTGCGTGTTGGCCTTCATGATAGGTAATAAACAAAGGTTTCCATTGCTTAAGCTGGGGTCGGCAGGCTCAGAGTCCATCTCACTGCTAATAATTACGCAGAGAGGTTGCTGAGAACCCCCAGCTAATTTGCTGTCTCTGTTTAGCAGAATTTAATAGTAGGTATTACTGGGGCTGCAGTAATTAAGGACCTTTGTCAATAAGATGGAATAGATGGACACACTTTGTTGTAATCAGTGGACTCTTGAGAAGCCATGAGAGTGAAAAGCAAGGAGAGAAGCAATCCATTTTGCAACTAACTCGACAGCTCTCCCTGCAAGCCCCCACCTTGTGAAACCAGCAGTGGAATAATAATTCCCCCGGCAGCGAAAGTACAGGAATAAAAGTACTTACCCTCCAGCCTATGACTTTTTTTCCCTCTCTCTCTCTCTTTCTTTTTATTTACCCTACTGTGCTTTTTGTTTGCTTCAGGCTGCATTTGATGAAGTATTGTTTAAACATCTCTGGAAAGGAGGGGAAAAAAAAACACCGATAGATGGAGGGAATAAGGGTGGCATACAGAAAGAACGAGAAAGAATTTCAACCAGGTGGAATGATATGCATTTACTACCTAGAAGGGGGGAACGATGTTCAATTATTTCTTAGGGTTTTTAAGAAGAATGACCAAAAAGGAAAAGAAAAAAAAGAAAAAAAAAAAAAACCCCTCACAAGTGAGCTTCTGAAGAGGCAGAGAAAGTCATTTTGAGCTGTCTCTTGCTCAGTCATTCAGCTGTAAATGGGTTGTGAACAACAAGCGAGAAGTGAACTTGGGTGTAGCATTGTAAACTGCTCTCCCGTCCCCCCCATCCCTCCCCCCTCAACACTAATGTACCCAATGAATGGCCTGGTATAAGATGTGAGGGGGGTAAAACTATCAGAAGCTGAAGAGACAGCAGAAAAAAAAAAAAGAGAGACTGGTATGACACAATTCAAAGAGTGCTTTAAGGTGTACACTCCTCCCCATAATTGGTGAAGAAACTGCATTTCGCTCCCTGATTTCCTGCCTTTTTACAGGTTTTAACAAGCATGATGCTTTTAATAGTAGTTTGAGTACTGGCCCTTTATGAAGCCTCTCTTTTTAAAGTACCGTTAACTATACCCTTTTCTGTCAGTAATGTCTGAAAAACTTCTACCTTTAATCATTCCTGGATCAAGCAGCAAACAAGCAGCTCTTCTTTTCTTTTCTTTCTTTCCTCCCCAATTACATTCTGGATATTCACTGAACATATGGAAGGAGAAGGAGGGGGGAAAAGAAAGAAAAAGAGAACAAGAAAACCGCTTTCTCCGTGCTGTATTAAATGCAGCTTGTCCAGCCACGTGTTGAGATAACTTCAAGTATCTGGCTTCAACCAACAAAAGCTAGAAATAAAAAGTTAAAGATCCATTCTCTGTTGAGCACTGAAATAATGGCACGCCAGTATATGTCTTTTCATATTTGGGGGATTGTAATGGCTACTCTTTTTCTTTGCAGACCAACTGCATCTTGTCATCCCCCCCAACATATGTTCCAGGACTGCTAATGATAAAGCTACCACATCTAGACTCCACAAATTTGGACAATCAGTAGATGGCACTAGAGATATCTGCTCTATCTCTTTACTGCCATCTAGAGGTTTTCTGAAGTGTGGTGGCCTGGATCTGGTAGCTTTAAAAACAAATAGTTCATTTTTATCTCAATCAGTCTATAGACCTATGATACATGGATGTCTTCAAGTGGCAAAAGAAGAGACAGGTTATCACCAAACAAAAGATGCAAATCATGCAATGAAGTCTTGCTCATATGTTGTAGTGTTTTTTAGGAATGTAGTGGTTTCTTAGAAACATTTATGCCTATTACATTTGCCATAGGTAGTTTCCATTTTCTTTGGGCCAATCTGTTGAGTTCAGAAGAAGGATGTCATTTAGCATCAGTGGATTTCCTATTAGTGTCAGTACAAGCATCCAATGGATAATGAATGCTTGTACTCTATCAAAAGAAAAGCACTTTCTCACAACAATGTGTGTTGGTAGCCTATTACTTAATGTGAAACAGAAAAACTGGAAGAGTATAGATATCCAGTAGAACCTATGATGATATCCACATTGTGTATATATCAAGTAAATGATGCAAGTTAAGGCATTGCTTTATTTTTACCCATGATGCAAAATGATGAAAGTTCATAATACATGCCATTTCTGTAACGATTTTGTGAAACCCATGATGTCCCTTATTCTCCTTGCTCTTCCCTGCAGATCTCCATGATGAAATCTCCTTTTTTATTAAAAAAGCAGAATATTCTCAATGCTACATTTTTTCTTCATGGAAAAGAATAGAAAGGCTAAGGACTAAAAGAAAATAACTCATGTTTATTTGTTTTTTAATACGAGGATGATTAGATTCACATTATTATTATTTATTTAGACATGGTTTCTTGTTCACATAATTCATAAAGCAAACATCAGATAAACCTTTCTATTAAGTCTTAAGAGTCTTTTATGAATGTGGATTTATTTTGTTTGAGAGAGAAGCTATGTCACAGAAAGAAGTTCAGGTTTGATCATTGCCACCCAAGTTCACAGAATATATATTCAGTAGCAGATAACTTGGTCTTGGAAAAGCAGCCTACCAGTATTATGCCCTGTCCCAAAGGTGCTTTTTCAAGAGGTAACTGGACTTTCTTGTTGTTGTTGTTTTGAAGACGTTTTGCTTCTCATCAGAAGAAGCTGAAGAAGCTTCTTAAGTGAGAAGCAAAATGTCTTAAAAACATCAAGAAAGTCCAATTGCCTCTTAAAAAGCCTCTTTGGGACAACCATGAATTGATTGACTGAAAATTTCTCCATAGTATTGTGTCATGTTGTACCTGAGTAAATGGGGAAGTTTGTGCATAGCTTGTGAAAAGAGAATGCAATGATCCATTGATGTTTAAAGTGACACAATGAAGAAGTTAGTGCTCCTCCCTCCGTTTCTGAGATCCAACTTATTATTTAGAGCTGGACTTATAGCTGTGATAAACAGCCTTCTTAGAAGATAAATATTTCAAATGAAGAACCCAAGGCAAACAATAATAAAAATACCTTTTAGAGAATATATACCTTTTCACTAAGTTAAACAAAACCTATTCCGATTTTGCAACTGGAAAAAAAAATGGAATGCAATTTCCTATTGCTGGATAGCCAACTTCTTATTTATATTAAGTGTTTGAGCCATTACAAGAATTCTCTATATATACAAACAGAATCTAAATGGGAGAGTAAACCTCATACGTCTATATATGATTGAATCTCTATTGCTGAATTTCTGTCCAATTTTAGTAGCATCATGTGAAGGAGAAGTCTATAAGGGTTACAAAAATGTGGCAGACTAGGGATTTCTCCAACTTTAGCATAAAGACTTTCGCAGTGTATATAGAATGGGAAATATTTATTTTCTATTTTCAACCTTTTTTTTTCAGCATTTCAGGTATTTTCAAGTCCATTTTGGAAATCTTTTAGATGCATCGTACCTTCAAATTTTATAATTTCTAGCTTCATTTCTCATTATGTTCCACAACAAGGTAAGAAAAATTGGCCTATTGGCACTGAACAGACTCAAACTATTAAGGAACACATTTAATAAAAGACCTTAGAAAAATATTTCCAAAGATGAAGTGTTTCATTCTTAGTTTTTGTACAGCTGTAGATTCTTTTTTCAAGTGTTTTTTTTTTGCTAGTAGACTCCCTGTGGCTGAAATGGAACTACTGTAAATGTGAGATAGAAAGATATAGGCAAGATGTCTATGAATAATTGAATATAGGAACTGATTATAATTACAGTAAAATCTGTGGGGTAACAACTTTTCCCATCAAATCTAAAAGCCAGAATAGATGTGATGGTCTAATGCAAAAGAGAACAGAGCTTCTTTAAGAGACACACTGAAGACATTTCAGTAGGAGGAGCTGCAACATATTCTTTTATAAAATATGAATTATGTATAAGCCTTGTCATATTAGTCCTACCTTAACAGGCAATCATATGAAGGCTAAAAGTGTAATGGGGGCACAAGGACAAACTCTCTTCCCAATACATACACCTCGTTGTGTCTTTCTAAGCTAAGGGAAAGCTGTACTGCAACAGTTTTAGAAAGTGGATTGCCTGCAGTGGTCTTTATTCCAGTTCTGATCTCCCTGGAGTTCAATAGAAAAAATATTATAAATATTTACAATGAACCTGAGCTACTCTTATCCCAAGAAATTCTGTTCCAAATGACTCCACTCAGCTTTTCATATTACATGTAGTCCTTGACTTAAATCCAGTGGTGGGATTCAGCTGGTTTGCGCTAGTTCTGGTGAACAGGTTGCTAAGTTACACACACACACACTATCAAAGTGGATCCTGGGTGCTGCGCTGCAATGGAGAAACGGGCAACAGAGCGGCCAGCATGAAGAAAAGAGAAGGCCGCTTTCCCTCTTACTTCTCCCTGTTCCTCCTCCTTCCCTCATACCGGCTGCTCCATTGCTTGTTTCTCCATTGCAGCACAGCGCCTAGGATCCACTTTGATAGCAGGTGGACAATTTAACAATCTGTTCACCCAGAGTCAGGTTGGCCATTGTGGGAGGCTTGTCCCGCATTTACGGTGGAGCTGGAGGGTGAGGATGGGCCATGCCTCCCACAACAGCTAGCCTGACCATGGACAAACTGGTGGATAAATTATTTGAATCCCCCAAAACTTAAATCCAATCATTTGGTGATTGTCTGAAGTTACAGTAGCATTGGGGGGAAAAAAGATTTATGATATCACACTTACAACCATTGCAGTATTTCCACAGTCATGTGATCAAAATTTGGGAACCTGGCATGTACTTATGATGGCTGCAGCATTCTAGGATCGCATGATTGCCATTTGCTAACTATTATATTTTTTGTGCAAAACTGAGAAGAAAAAGCTTTATAGAAGATAATGCATTTCTTGCTTTAAAATAGCAACATTTTAAACCGAAGGTGCATTTATACACATATAAACTATATTTTAAAAATAAATGCTATCCATGTAGAATACATACTTTTCCTAAATACTCATGGTGTTTATACTTTATAAATTTATTATTATATTTGCAGTGAAAACCCCTAATCTGGTATTTCTCTAGTGAGTTTAATGAGCCTGAAAAGTGTCATTTAGAGCTAGTTTTCTCTTTCCTTGAAAAATGAAATGCAAGTAGTTATCTGTTAAATGAGATAATTATATCACTGCTTTGCTAAAGGCACGTATTAGTGATTTTTAGCTTGTTTCACTTAATTAAAGCTTTACAAACAGAGAGTACCAAACTGTTAATAGACCTGTTGGAACACTGACTGAGACTGTGAAATAAAACCAGTTGTTCTGAACAAGTCACAAAAATAGACTTGATGAAATGGTAGCAGCTCCAGCATAAATTTAAAGCTCTTGTTGCATTAGAGCAAAGGTAATAATAGCAGTAAGAAACCAATATTTTTAATTTTGCTGATACTCCTAAAATTATCTCAGGGAACTTTTCACATATATGGATCTATTCAGTAGAATGGGCAATTAATTATATTTAATGAATATGAAAAATGTCATTTATTTTGTAAAGGTTCCATCTGCAAATCTGTAAAATAAATTCAAGATACAAAGCCAATAACATCTAACCTTTATATAGTTTTGCAATTTGAGGTACACATTTGTTTATGTTCATATATTCCCTGATGTGGATCAAGGAAAACAATAACTACTATTATAATTTCTGAGGTGAGAGAAAAGCAACAATAGGAAGGGTGATGATTTAAAAAAAAGTAATTCAATTAAGACGATTCCTCCATGAGTAGGCCCAAGATTTTCCTCTCCCCCTATTTTAGAAGGTAAAGTCAACTATTATTGGGTTTGTTGCATAGTCAGCCATATGTTTACACAGGATTTGGTATTTTTCTCCACCTATCAAGTCCTTCCCAAGGACCTGGGATAGGCAGTTGCTGTTTAATAATATTAAAGACACCATTTATTATTATAATAATCTTGTTTATCATTTTAAAAATAAGGTTTAATTTTAGGGTTTACACAGAAATTCTTTAGAGGGGCCATTTTGTTTGGGCATCTCCTTCAGAGCCACCAGTCATCAGTTACTCTGTACTTACAGTGAATACATATTTTAATTAAAAAACTTGAAGCTGCCGTCGTGCATAGTAAAGTCCCATTATTCTCTTTATTCCCAGGAATTATTCTGGGTTCCATAATCTTCTTTATAAAATAAAAGAATGGAGAGAATGAAGCCTGCAAAAGTGCTCACTTACTTATTCAGCCTAAGTACACAAATAAAAAGGCATTGTGGACAACATTCTGAAGAGTTGCAATCCAGAAGGAATAACATGCAGCATTTTGCTGGTTTGGAATGCCATTTATTTGTACCTGGTACCTTACAAAAGCCATTTCCTTAGGGCACACACAATATTCTGAATGTACCCCAAGTCTCCAAAAAGATTGAAGATCTCAGCATTATGGATTTTGTTTGTTTTGTTTTTGCTTCAAAATGGTGAGCAACCATGGCACTTTAGTCATAAGGTTCAACAGCTATCGGTTAATTCTCAAATCCTTTTTGATACCACTTTTGTACATCATTTTTATTGCGTCTTTTCTAACGATCAAACAAAATCTGACGCAGCCAAAAGTTGGTTTTTGATTACTAAAACTTCCAGAAGAACTAACTCCAGTGAGCCTGTAAAAATTACAATATACATAGCCCAAGTTAATGGAGTTACTCCATTAACAGTACAAGTTCATAGGCATGCTTAATCAACCAATAATAACAATGACCTAAGACTCTGCCATTTTGTTTCCCAAATTCTTTTTTGTACAGTTTAATTATATTTGCACTGCTATGTTAGTCAATCATTTATACTGCATTAATGATTTTTCTAGACTTCAGAACAAACATGTCCGAAGTACTAATTTGCTAAAACAATAGAGTGCATGCCCTTTTCAGCTGCTCTGAAATAGGATGCAATAATCAATGTGGCCGTTATAAAACTCTTTAGGATGGAAAACTCCAAAGTGTGGCATTTATGGTACATGAGTGATGGAAGATACTGTGTTGTAGCCTCGAGCCGTGTTTAGATGCCTAGTGTATGTATTCGATGCTGCTGAATCAGGTTGTATCTTTACTGCAATAATTGCCAAAATTTTATTTAAAATAGTGGTTTCACATTTTGCTGAGGTACCTTCCAACTCTGTTATTCTTCATTCTGTAAGTGTATTTAATAAATTTGCTGTATGGTTCATATTTGGAAAAGACTTCTGTTCCTGCAGCCATTTAGGTATCTAGCCATCACCCCTATATATAAAAAAAGGATACACAGCAACCATATTGATAAATTTCCTGTTACAAATTCATTATATTCTGCATTTTGCCTATGATATATGGTTCATTTTGCTTGAAGTGGCTGCACCTTACTGGATAATTAATAGAGATGGAAAGAGATCACATGATCTATTTTGTAACTAGATCTGATATTCCAGAAGCTACAAACCAGAAGATTTCTCTTTCTGATATTAAGCTATTATTAAATAGTTTTTTTCCTCTGTTTTTTTTCACTCATAAAATGGTTGGGATTTAGCCACTGCAATATAACAAAACCCATTTTTATTCTTTCACCTGAAGCACTAAAATTTTTCTATAGGTCATAACTAAAAAAGTTGCTCCTGTAGCTTTTCCAGGTCTAGAATTTTAAATATCTAGAGTAAAAAAGGTGGATTTGAGAAAGACCCAGCACATTTGTTGATTTGGAGAAAGGATACATTAGTGTATAGGGCTGAATGGTCAAAATGTTTCATTCAAACATGAAGTTGAAGGGTTCCTGAACAAGGTTAGAGTGATATATGACATAAGGAAAACATGGGTGAGAATAATTAGAATGCTCAGAAAATGATTAAACAAAAAGAAAGAAAACAGTGATGTGTAATGTCTACTTGATTGTGCAAGACTATTTATGATGTCATTAGAACTTTAATGGCTGGGAATATTAATGTATTTGTGCACATTTGGGCAGATGCTTTATGGTATCTGAGAATCAAAATGTTTTCCAATAAGGGATATTTATTTTATTTTATTTATTAATTAAATTTTTATGGTGCCTTTCTCCCTCATAAGGCAACTTTGAGAGGTTTACAGGTTATATGGATCTGAATGGCTGCAAATTATACACCAACAATGAAAAATTAGAGCAAGTCAATGAATTTATATATCTTGGCAGAAGCTCTACTAAAGATGGGGAAAAGGATTAAGATATTTTAAAGCATGCATATAATTAGTATATATACTGGGAGAAAAGGAAAAGATAATACAGATAGTCCTCAACATATGACCACAATTGAGCCCAAAATTTCTGTTGTTAAGTGAAACATTTATTAAGTGAATTTTGCCCCATTTTATGACCTTTGCCACAGTCGTTAAGTGAATTGCTGCAGTTGTTAAGATAGTAAAACAGTTCTTAAGTGAATCTGGCTTCTCCATTGACTTTACTCCTCAAAAGGTCACAAAAGGTGATCGTAGGATTCCAGGACATTGCAATGTCATAACTATGAGTCAATTACCAAGCACCTGAATTTTGATCACCTGACTATGGGTGTGTAAAACAATCATGTTATTTTTTTCAGGGCTGTTGTAACTTCATATGGTCAGTAAATGAACTGTGGTAAATCAAGGACCACCTGTACTTAACCTGTTGCAAGGAGGAAAGTTTGCAAAATAAATGAAAAAGGTTGGATGTAAAAAGAACATGTGCTAACTTTGTTATCTAGACACTTGGGAATATCAAGAGAACTATAAAGTAAACTGCATGCACTGAGAATGGGTTACCTTGAGAAGGATGTGGAATAAAACAAGATATGAATGGGTGATGAATGATCAGTATGATGAATGAATACAAAAATGATTGACTACAACGAGTACAAAAATGTACATTGAGGAAGTTTGATAATACACAAACCACGAAGGGGGATCAAATTGCAAAACAAATATGCCAAGAAGAATGATCAGGTCAAGAGGAAGGGAAGCCTGAAAAGGTTTGATTCACAGGAAGTGATGATATCATCCAAAAGAGAAAGGTGAGAAGGTTAAAGACCAAAAGGCGCAGTACGTATTATTGGATGGGTATGGAAGAAATGAGGATGGTCTGCAAGGGTAAAAAAGTATGGACAAGCGTAATGTTTACCGAATAGTGGTTACCTAAATTAGATCTCCTTTGACATCTTGTCTTTAATTTTCTTTGATCCTTATTTTTTATCTTCTGCTTACCTTAAATATAAACACTGCCTACCTTGAAAAGTAATAGCACGATGGCTGTGTATTTATGTACAGTATGTGGCTATGTGTGTAGACAAAGCCAGTTGGCTGGTTGCTTACAGGAGGGATGGACAAGGGGTGACATTCTGTTTCTTGCTCTTGCAATTCCTTCACATGACACATACTCATTGCCTTGCCGGTCCATCATACTGCTTCCTCTGAATCCAACATGACCTGTAATGGGTAATTGTAGTCTTTTGACAGCATCATCTAACCATTTTAGACTACTTCTGTGGCAATCCCAATTTCCCAACAATCATTTATGAGTGCACTCTTTCAGCTCATCACTTGCTTTGCCCATCCATGATCTCTTTGATTGTCTTCCACTGCTGCTCCATTAATACCAGAATGACTGTTTTGCCATGATCTTGCTAACTGACCCTACATGATATGGCTTCTAATTTTAGAGTGCATCTTTCCATTCCTGAATCCAGCGTTCAAGATGTTTTATGCCAAACATTTTAGATTTTGTTTGGGGGCTTCTGTCCTGACATTGGAACTAACTGACTTAGGAGTTTGAGAGAGACTTTTGAATTGGCATAGGGACACTTATTTTTTTTAACCCAAAATTCTGATCCAAAGTATTCCAATGGACACAGGTTTGGCGTTCACTCCAGAGCAAATTTTAACCCTAATAGAAATCCAATTGTTCTATAACAGCTTAATCTAACCTGCTCTTCCAATCTGATAAATTAATCACAGTTGCTAGAAGAAAATCAGTGACCTTCCTATGACCTGGGATGTTAAGCACTGGAATTTGCAGCAAGCTTCCTTGTCACATCCTTGTGCACTGATACTTCAATAGGTAGGAGCATCTCTGTTTATAGCTTCTTGCTTTAGCAAAATATCCTAAATAGTTTCTGCTAGCTACACTGATAAGATAGTTGCTGTGAACAGGCTTTGGCAAATTTGCTTCATTAACCTGTAGTACAAAATATTGGTGTATGCATTCAGTACTCTTTCTTCTGACAGGTTTGCTTTTGGCATGCTTGTGGTTTGCTTGTAAGAAAGCAATACAAACCTTTGTCTGTGGTATCCAGGTATCCAGGAGTTATTTTTAATTTTTACCTTGATCTCCAGTGCCTGAAATAACCCGAGGCACTTTGCTTTCCAAGGCACAGCAGTTTAGAGTACCTTCCCCAGTCAAGGTGCACAGAAGCTGAGATGATTACATTATTCTGCAAATGAGGTGAGCTGCAGAATAATTACTTTTGTTCCCTGGCATTGATAAGGTAACAATTATTGTGAATGAAATAATTATTATGTTACTATGCTTTCAGGAATCTCCAGTTCAGCAGCCTGAAGCAGTCACCTGCCAGTCAGCCCAGGTCATCTAGTTAAACCAGGTGAGAAAATCAGATGCACAGGAAAGAAACTATATTTATTGAGATTAATGGTGCTGATAATCCTCATTTAGTGACCAGAATTAGGACTGGCAAATCCATTGCTAACTGAAACAGTTACTAAGAGCAAAATCATATGACTGCAATAGTACCTTCTTACTGGAAGATAAGTCAGTTTTACATCTTCAGCTTTTGTTTAATGCCTGACCACTTCACCATTTGGAATGCTTGCCTGATGCTGGGATAATTAAAAGAAAGGGATTTATGTGTTTATTTACATTCATTGAAGAGGAAAGTATTATAAGAGATCAAGCAGGAGCACAATGATAAATATACATAAAAAGCAATGCTTATTATACAAACAGCCCGGTGTATTCTCCACTGTGCACCTGCTTACTCTCTTGTAATCCATTTCTCTTCAATCTTTCCACTCTGTAAGTGGGGAAGGAAGAAAAAAAAATCAAACAATGTCTGTAGACAGTCCTTCCTTTGCCTGATCTATTCCTCCTTTTCCCCATTCATAAAAAAAAAAAGAGATTGGAGAGGAAGAGTTTACAAGAAAGTAAGCAGACACAATATGGAGAATATACATGAAAAGTAATGCACTTGCCACACAAACAGCCTTATGTATTTCCCATGGTGTGTCATAACATTTTATTTATTTTTATTTATTTATTTAATTAAACTTTTATACCGCTCCCTCTCCCAAAAAGGGACTCGGGGCGGTGTACAGCCTACTAAAAACACATAATAAATACTCAATAAATACAATTAAAATAAATTAAACCAAATTGATCCGGCTGTCTAACCCAAAAATAGAGTTAAAAATTAAAAACTAATAAAACCCCGATTAAAATTAAGTTAAAAAACTAAAATACAGTTACTGGGCCAGGCCAGCCTGTTGAAAAAATAGGGTTTTCACTGCGCGCCGGAAGGTCAGAATATCCGTCATAGCCCGTATCTCCGGGGGGAGATCATTCCAAAGGGAGGGGGCTCCCACAGAGAAAGCCCGAACCCTCGGGGCCGTCAACCGACAACGGCCGGGCGGCGGTACCCCGAGGAGGGCAACCCTGTGGGAGCGTACTGGGCGGCGGGAGGTTGATGATGGCAGCAGGCGGTCCCGTAAGTTTCCATTATAGCTACCTGAGAAGGCACATTGAGAAGTACAAATGCCTTCAAAATATGACACAGGAGATAAATGCAATTAGTATTTAGGGGGGACGGACCTGATGGGCATCACCGAGACCTGGCTGGGCCCAGGGGGAGGAGTCCCTCTTGTAGATATGTGCCCAGCCGGGTTTCGGGTCTTTCATCGGCCAAGGGCCCAGGGGAGGGGTGGGGGCGTTGCGATGATTATTAAGGAAGATCTATGTCCGAGGGAGTCCACTGTCTCTCAGACGACCGGGCGTGAATCTCTTTTCGTGAAGTTCGGCTCCAAGGTACAGATGGGCTTGTTGATCGCTTGTTGATCGAGGAGCTCAAGCAGGGCAGATGATGCATGCATCATCTGCCCTGCTTGAGCTCCTCGAGGTTATAGCCGGCATAGCGGTTGAGACCCCCAGGCTCATGGTCATGGGGGACTTCAACCTACCCTCTGCCGGCGGTACCTCGGGGACTGCTCAAGAGTTCATGGCTTCCATGACAGCCATGGGCCTGACCCAGCTAATTCGGGACCCTACTCACGTGGGAGGTCACACCCTGGATTTAGTTTTTGTCTCCAACCAGTGGCAAAGTGATCTGGGTATAGAGGATACAGCTTTAGAACCACTGTCATGGTCAGATCACTTACTCCTAAGGCTCGACTTCCATTCCGCACACCCCGACCGCAGGGAGGCAGGACTATTAAAATGGTACCGCCCCAGGCGCCTGATGGACCCAGATAGGTTCCTGATGGAGCTTGGGCCACTTCCCGAAGCTCACACACACGACTCGGTTGAAGACTTGGCTACAACCTGGAAAAAGGTGGCTGCTGGGGCCCTAGACCGAGTCGTGCCCTTGCGGCCTCTGACCCGGCACCGATCCCAAGTGGCTCCTTGGTTCTCCGAGGAGCTAAGGGAGATGAAGCGCCGGAAAAGACGCCTAGAGAGCAGTTGGAAGGCCAACCGCTCTGAATCTGACCGAACACTATTACGTTCCTATATTAAGACGTATTTAGTGGCGATGAGGATGGCGAGGAAGACCTACCTCTCCATCCTTATTGCGTCTGCAGAAAACCACCCAGCCGCACTGTTCAGGGTGACCCGCTCCCTCTTGGAGGTAGAGACACGGGAAGATCCCTTACAGGGACAAGCTGAAGAATTTTCTAAGTTTCTGCAGGACAAAATCACTCAGATTCGAAATGAACTGGACTCCGACTGGGCATCTCCGGGCGGGAAGGCGGGGGTGGATATCGGCAAGGTCAACTGGGTTGAGTTCGATCCTGTTACCATAGAGGACGTGGACAGAATACTGAGGGGACTGAATGCTACCACCTGTTTGTTGGACTCGTGTCCCTCCTGGCTGGTCTTGGCCACCCGAGAGGTGACTCGAGGCTGGCTCCAGGGCATTATAAACGCTTCCTTGAAAGTGGGGTTTCTACCCGCCTCCTTGAAGGAGGCAGTGGTACGACCTCTCCTCAAGAAACCGTCCCTGGATCCAGCACTGTTATCAAATTACCGTCCTGTCTCCAACCTTCGCTTTGTTGCAAAGGTTGTAGAGACTGTGGTGGCACGTCAGTTCCCGCAGTACCTGGATGAAACGTGTTATCTCGACCCCCTCCAATCGGGCTTCAGACCCGGGCACAGCACAGAGACGGCATTGGTCGTGTTGATGGATGATCTCTGGAGGGCACGAGACAGAGGTTGTTCCTCTGTCCTCGTGCTGTTAGATCTGTCAGCAGCTTTTGATACTGTTGACCACAGTATCTTATTGCAGCGATTGGAGGGGCTGGGGATTGGAGGCACCGTCCTACGATGGTTCTCCTCCTTCCTCTCCGACCGTTCGCAATTTGTGTTGACAGGGTGACAGAGATCGACCCCAAGGCCCCTGCTTTATGGGGTGCCTCAGGGATCGGTACTCTCGTCCCTATTGTTCAACATTTATGTGAAGCCGCTAGGTGAGATCATCCGTGGCTTTGAGGTGGAATTCCATCAATACGCTGATGATACTCAGCTATACATCTCCACCCCAGACCACCCCAACGAAGCCGTCAAAGTGATGACCCGATGTCTGGAGGCCGTGCGGGATTGGATGGGTCATAACAGGCTTCGTCTCAACCCGACCAAAACCGAGTGGCTGTGGTTTCCTGCTCCCAGATACAGTCAGCTTGTTCCCTCGCTGACCATAGGGGGAGAGGTACTGACCCCTGTGGAAAGAGCGCGCAATTTGGGTATCCTCCTGGATGTACGGCTGTCTTTGGAAGAACATATTGCAGCCGTCGCCAGGGGGACTTTTTATAAGATTCGTTTGATCTACCAGTTGCGGCCCTTTCTGGATCTGGACGCACTTCGCACAGTCACTTCCGCCCTCGTTATCTCCTGCTTGGACTACTGCAACGCTCTCTACATGGGGCTCCCCTTGAAGAGTCTCCGGAGGTTACAGTTAGTCCAGAATGCAGCCGCACGGATGATTATGGGCGCCCCCAAGGACGCCCACATAACACCACTTCTCCGCAGACTGCACTGGCTTCCTGTGGCCTTCCGGATTCGATTCAAGGTGGTACTATTAGTATTTAAAGTGCTCCATGGCTCGGGACCTGGCTACTTACGGGACCGCCTTCTGCCACAGACAACCTCCCACCGCCCAGTACGCTCCCACAGGGTTGCCCTGCTTGGGGTGCCGCCGCCTGATCGTTGTCGGCTGGCGACCCCGAGATTACGTGCTTTCTCTATGGGAGCCCCCTCCCTTTGGAACTATCTCCCCCCGGAGATACGAGACACATCGGACATCCTAACCTTCCGGCGTGCAGTCAAGACCTTACTTTTTAAGCAGGCCGGCCTAGCCAATTAAAGGTTTTCTGAGATTTTAAATTTTAGATTCAAATAAGACTTTTAATTCTATTTGATGGGACTCAATCATTTACTTACTTACTTATTTTACTCATTTATCCTATTTTCATCTATCTATATTCAATTCTGAGTTAATTACTGTTACTGTTGACTGTATCTTTATATGTTTAGACTGTACACCGCCCCGAGTCCCTTTTGGGAGAGGGAGCGGTATAAAAATACGATAAATAAATAAATAAATAAATAAAATATGATAAGCAGAGGAAATGCTTTGTCCTCGTATTTATACTGATATTTGGTTAGTTATTTATCTCCTTGGTTTTAAGTCAATGTTAGAGAACAAAGCTTGCAAGCTATTTTATAGACACTTATCTTAGTTTTTGAGAATCTGAACTCAGTAACATCCGTGGCTTTATTGGAAGTTCCTTAAGTAGAAAATTCAATTTCCTTTCTTATGCTTATGGTTACTTCATTAGTATCCAAAATTGAATGAGGCAACCCCAAGCTTGATATTCATTTTAATAAGACATGTAAGGTAGCCTAATCTTATCATATGCAATATTCTCTTTCAATTAAATCCATGCACAGGCAATGCTTTTATAAATGTTTAATGTATTGCTTTTGCCATGTGTAAGTTAGATAGCTAGCTACTCATGAGACCAGCAACAGAAGAAAGGGAAAGAATAGGGTAGATGGATGGGAAAAAAGATATTTAAATTGGAATGGATATTGGAATGAATAAAGCATAAGTTATGTGCTATTATTCGAAGTAGAAAATAAATATAAGATAGAAATTGCCATTACAATACATTAAATTTAAAACCATAAAAGTAAACTGCCAGTGCTTTATTATTAATAGTTAGAGAATTAAAATAACTCTCTCACTGATTCAATACGTGCTGCTTCGTACATAACCTAATCTTAGCCTTTTTGTTCAAGCAAAAGTAATTTTGTGTAGGAAAAAGCATGAATTTTGTGGGAAGGAACGTTTTAAATATATTGTTTGTTGAAGGTAAATAGTGTTGACAGCTGCAACAACAGCTTGATACATGATTAATTATATCTTAATTATAATATATAATTTGGAGGGGTGTGAATACTGAAGCACGACCTCCTACAGCCATAGAGTATATAAAGGGCATCATACTGTATGTTATCTTAAATAAAAATGGCCCAAACAAGTTGGTTTCCCCACCCCACAAAGAGATGTTCCATTAGAATCTACTGTCATCCACTGCTTTACCATGGAGAGCATGGATGTCTTCATTGGAAGAGTGATCCAGGATAAGAAATTTAGAAGTTGGGTACTTGTGTGCTGTAGTCCCCTTCCCAAGTCTCTCAACAGTTGCAGTCTTTTTATTTATTTATTTTTTGAAATACTTTTTTATTATTTTATATCATACATTGCCTTTCTATGTTGAGCAGTGTGCTCTCTAGGTGTCCATGGTATTAACATACAAACATCTGTTGCATTCTTTTTAAAATGTTCAGATTTATGAGACTGCTATATTGTACTACTTACAATAGTTTGTTTAGTGATCATTGAAAATTGCCATGGCATTGTGAAAAAAGTGACTTCTGACCATTTTTCACACTTATGACCTTTGCAGCATCCTCATAATCATGTGGTTGAAATTCAGATACTTGGCAACTGGTTCATACTTATGACTGTTGCTCTGTCCCAATTCAGATACTTGGCAACTGGTTCATACTTATGACTGTTGCTCTGTCCCAAGGTCATATGATCATTTTTTGCAACCTTTTGATAAGCAAAGTCAGTTGGGAAGCCAGATTCACCTAACAACCATGTTACTATCTTAATAACTGCTGAGATTCACTTAACATGGCAAAAATGGTTGTAAAATGGGAGCAAAACTCACTTAACAAATGTCCGGATTAAGATCAGAAATTTTGGACTCATTTGTGGCTGTAAGTTGAGGACAACCTGTATATAGCTGCAAATAATTGTAGATTTTGCTTTGCTTTCATAAAAAGGATATCAATGTAGGAATGACTGCTGTGGAAGCATGGATCCCTCAGCTGAATCAGGGGAATAGATAACTATTATTGAAGGTACCTAGTAAGATATAATTAAGTTCTTAACACTGTGTTTTACAAACCATAAATGCCCATTTCTGTGGTCATATGGTCAGCATGGCTCTATGCCAAAGGTGTACTGAATGCTGTTACCTTCCCACCATAGAGGTACCTATTAATCTATTTGCATTTTGCATGTTTTCAAATCGGGAAGTAGGCAAGAGCTGAGGCAAATAACAGGAGCTCATCCCATTGCACAGGGCTCAGGGCTCGAACCAGGGCAGTCAACTCTTCAGTTGACAATTGGGTATCGCATCCCATGTAAGAAAGTAGATTGGTGTAAAATGTAGTCCCTGACAGCCTACTCATATCACAATTTGGCAATGAGATTCAGTTAGTGCTGTGGCCCATATAGCATTTAAATAGGGTTAGGGCTGATTCTGGCCTATCTTTGTCCTTTTCTGTGTAAAATGAGGACATCAAGATGTCCTCCATATGTTTCACTGTGCTGAGCTTTCACTATGCTGAGGTGAAAGTGATGCATTTTATATAATGGAACATTCACATTCAAAGGCATGGAGGCCTGATATAATTGGTCACCTGTCACAATCTGCAACTCACAGTAGTTTCTTCATTCTACTAGTAACATTAAAGCTTTAAAACTAAAACTATCATGAATAGAGATAAAATGAATAAGATCAAGTTAAAACTAGAACCATACAAAATTATCCTATATAATTTTGGACACTACCTGGGATTCAACAGGGTAGATAAAAATGAATGGTTACCTTAAAAACGGAGGATTTTTATAAAACTTTTCTTAAAATGTTTCACAAAACGAACATAGCTCTAAAGTATAATTATGAACATAACATCTAATTATATCCTGCTTGCTAATATGGAAATGAGAGTTGTTGACAAATCTGGTAAAAGAGCTTCCTCTAAAAGCACAAAGATAAAGAAAGTGGATGATTAAAGGATTTGAGGTGATGGAGTACAGCTAGGCACAGAGGAAATGTTTGGCTATAAATATGATGAGTAGGAGAATCAAGTACAAAGTGAAACAAATTTTTCACTAGATTAATTGCTTTCAGTCTCAAAATACAAGATTCTGATGACTGAACAGGACAGAATAACAGAGTTGGAAAAGGGTCCTTGGAGGTCTTCAAGTCCAACCCCCTGCTCGGGCAGGAAACTCTATACCATTTCAGGCAAATGGTTGTCCAATATCTTCTTAAAAACTTCCAGAGTTGGAGCATTCACAACTTTTGGAGGCAAGTTGTTCCACTAATTAATTGTTCTAACTGTCAGAAAATTTCTCTTTAGTTCTAGGTTGGTTTTCTCCAAGGGTAACTACTGTTACAGTATAACTACCGGTTCGGTGATTTTACACAGCTGCGTGCACATGTATATCATCGTAATCTAGCTGCCTGGACAGCTGAACAGTGCTGCTGTGTCATGCAAAGCAGCTGCAGTTGAAAATGCAGGAAATAAAGGTCAGGTAAGAGCCCAGGAGGGCGGGCCAAAAGGAGCAGCAGACATAGAACCAGTTCTATGTATTCTATCTGTTTGTTTCTATTCAGAGCAAAGGGTTCTACAGAAGTGGACAGAACCGGTAGAATTCCACCCCTGGTTCTCTCCTTGATTGGTTTCCATCCATTGCTTTGTGCTTTGTGCTTGACTCCCTCTTCTTTGTTGCAACCCTTGAGATATTGGAACATTGCTATCATGTCACTCCTATCCCTTCTTTTCATTAAACTAGACATATCCAATTCTAGCAACTGTTTTTTATATCTTTTAGCCTCCAGTTCCCTAATCATTGTTATCGTTCTTCTCTGTACTCTTTCAAGTACTCTGAATCTCACCATTGGTAGTTACTAATTCAGAATTATCTAATTAACAGTATTCTACCTAAATCACAATATAAGCTCTTTTACATAACAGAAAAAAAGGGGAAAAAATCCACCAGATAGAAACGGGGGATAGATAACTTTGTAATAACAGCAGGAAATAATGGATTAAAAACACTCAATTTCTGAGGCAATAAACTTTGCTTTCCAATTGATTGAAGAGACACACTTGATCAATATGATTAATTTGCTTTGAGCAAGATATAGTCCACCCAGATATTTCAAGGAACTTGTTCGATAAAGAGTATAAAAGGAAAAAAACCTGAAGACTTATCCAATATTTTCAAAAGCCCTGTCCTAAATATATCTACAGTACCTTAAGAAGAAGGATGGAGGGTTTTTTTTTTAGTTTTTTTAAATTGTGTGAGGAGTACCAGTAATTAAGGAGGTAGAGAAAGTAGGAACTAGGTGGAATGTGTATTGGTTGTTATGAAAGAAAAAAAACCCCAACCTGTATGTTAATTGGAGATGAAATAGTGGAAGGGGAGGAGGAAGAATAGTAAATGGGACTGTATTTGGTGGTAATTATTAGACCACAGTTGGTGACATGGAAGAGCAGTAGCAGCCTAAGGAATGGAGTGGCCCTTGGTCAGCCAAAATACTTCTATTTTGGAATTAAATGTCATTACAACTGATTAGGCATACAGTTAATGTGTTTGGAATTAATTTACTAATAATTAAGAGCAGTACTGCCCTGTTCTGAGAGCAGGAATAGGCAGCCTAATAACTATGCACATGATTAATCATGGTAGTTTTGACATGTACCAGTTAGAATCCATTTACAACTAGGATTTGTTAAATAGGCATTTGATAACAATAAAGAAGTCTGTATGTTCATTGATTCTTCCTCTGTTGCTCAGCAAAGTTTGTCCTATTTGTTCTATATTCAGAATTGTACCATCTTTTTTCCTGTTAGGAAATATATGAAACAAACAAACAAACAATCCACCAATCTTTCAGAATTTCCTAACATGTTTCAATTAGATAGTAACTGTGAATTTTCACTACCAATACAAGTTCTTCATCTTTAGTTTTGCTCATTCAGCAACAGTTAAGAAATGTATAGAAGAAACTTTCTGTAGTTCAGTGTTAAACTGCAGCAGAGTCCTTTATGTTGTCTGAGTTTTTTTTTTGCTGGCAGTCTTTTCATTAGCTAACAGAGTAACATCTTCAATGCTATTGAGTGTCAGATATTGAGTGTACATACTCCACAAATTAAGGAAGCTTCCAGGAATAACCAAATCATAATATGAAGATATTTTAATGAAAATTTGTTGAAAATAAAAAGAAACCAGCATAGCTATAGTTGGACATAGCAAGCAATAACCATATTCCCCAAACAATGATGGAAATCTTTTACAAAGTGTTAATTGAGAAATTCTTGCTTTGGCCTTTCTAGTATTATTTATTGAGAACAATTTCTTAATTTTTGATGAATGATCTGATAATTATTCATTAAATAATCTATATTAATTTAAATCAATTTTTGTTCTTTGATCTACTCAGAAAACAGAAACAGAAAACAGATGAAAGGGAAATGTGAAAACTTACTTTGCTATGTAAAGATATATAGCTGAACAATAGCTTTAGGAACTATAGAGTAAAACATGCACCATATGATTTGTGCTTGTGTGCCTTAAGTCATGTAGACTGCTCCATATTGTGTGTGTGACTGCTTGTGTGTATGTGAGAGAGAGAGAGAGGGAGAGAGAATATCATTTTGTTATGGAAGATTTTAGGGCAAGTACCCAAGGCTTTCTTAGAATAGGGCAATGCTGTCTACTGTTAGAGTTCATTTTGCACAATCCAAAGTCAAGAAATATGTTTTAATATCTAAAGGAATAGAATAGAATATAATTTTATTATGATTTTAGACCATCAATAGACATCACTATTTACAATATATATATTAAAAAAATACTGACACATTATAATGCATTAATAGTGGTTAAAAACATCCATTAAGAAAATACATGTTCTCAAACAGTTAGGGCCACTCCCTGGTTTGTATGAGTGGAGAACCAATAAGTATGTATGTAAATATCATTTTCCAAGGATTCTTCTATCTCCAAAAATTGTCACAAATTGACAGCTATAATTCTGTAGCCAATTTTTTTCTAGTAGACATTGCAGCAACACAGAATTTTGCCACTGCACGCGTAATAGCTGGGTTTGAATCCTGGAGGAGAAAGTCTACATAACAATTGTCTGCCCTCCTTGGCAATCTCTTTAATAAGGGGAGAATATACAATGACCTATAAACTTTTTATAACTCACAGTACTAATATCTAAAGGGTTTTCCTCCCAATAAAATAATTAGACCTAATAACATTTTTTAATTTCAGCATGATAAATGTACATCTTTCAAACTATAAAGCTGACATAGTCAAAATGGGAGCCAAAACAGTGTTGAAAAAATATCACCTTTCCCAATATTTCCTTATTTCTCAATAATACAATGAATAGATCAGACCCGGTATGACACTTTTTCGTTACGAAATCAACTCATGCGGGAGTGCATAGCATAATTTATATTTCAAGTATCATTTATTATCTGGATATTTTACTTTAGATCCAAGCTAATTTGGGGTACTATCAGTCAGTGCCTTGTCATTTTCAATTTTTTGGCAAATGGATTCCTTTTACCATTTGATTCTTCTTTAAAAATAACATATGGAACAGCTTCCCCTAATATAAGCAAGACTTTTCCTGGTGAAAATGCAGAATTTTCATATTATTTCTGCGGTGCATTTTCCTTAGGATATTTGATAAAAGATTGGGTACCAAAATAAAATGAATGCATTTCAAAACCCTCCCCCCAATTATTCATACTATGTAATTTTTTTTCTTCCATCAATATTCAGTTATGCCTGATTGTCTGAACCAGTTATTGCAGGTTTCTTTTTGCAAGGTTTTTTAGAAATAATTGCCCTTACCTTCTACCTAAGACTGAGAGAAAGTGACTGGCCCAAAGTCACCAGGTGTTCTGACCCAAATCCTTTCCCCGTAAGACAAACAATAACCAAAGGGAACAGAAACCTTTTAATAAGTCTTAGGAATCCCTGGTTAAAAAGCTGCTGCAAACTAATTTTATTTATTTATTATTTAAATTTATATACCGCCCCCTCTCCCAAAGGGACTCGGAGCGGTGAACAGCCAGAATAAAAATACACATATAAAACATATATACAATGTTACAATATTAAAAATTAATTGGCTCTACAAAAATTAAAACAAGGGGATTAAGAAAGATTAGAAACCAGATTAAAATTTAAAAACCCCTAGGCCAGTCCGGCTTGCCGAAATAAATATGTTTTCAGTGCACGACGGAAGGTCATGAGATTAGGGATGGTCCTCATTCCAGAGAGGGGGTGCCCCCAATGAAAAGGCCCGCATCCTCGGGGTCGCCAGCTGTCCAGCCGGTGGCACCCGAGGAGGCCGACTCTATGGGAGCGTATCGGTTGGCGGGAGGCCGATAATGGCAGGAGGCGGTCTCGCAGGTATCCCGGTCCCAAGCCATGGAGCGCTTTAAAGATAATAACTAAGACTTTGAAGTGCACCCAGAGGGCCACCGGGAGCCAATGCAGCTCGCGCAGAAGTGGTGTAACATGCGAGGGTGGTAACACCACCCTCGCAGCTGCATTCTGCACCAGCTGGAGCCTCCAGATGCTCTTCAAAGGCAGCCCCATGTAGAGAGCATTGGCATAGTCTAGGCGGGAGGTCACCAGGGCGGAGGTGACCGTGCGAAGCGCATCCCCATCCAGAAAGGGCCGCAACTGGTAGATCCTACGGACCTGGCCAAAAGCCCCCCGGCGACGGCTGCCACATGGTCTTCCAATGACAGCTGCACATCCAGGAGGACACCCAGATTGCGGGCCCTCTCTGTGGGGGCAAGAGTTTCCCTCCCCCCCAGCCAGCGATGGAACCAGCTGGCTGTACCGGGGTGCTGGGAAGCACAGCCACTCAATCTTAGATGGGTTGAGCTGAAGCCTGTTCTGCCCCATCCAACACCGCACGGCCTCCAGGCACTGGGTCATCACTTCGACGGCTTCATCGGGGTGGCCTGGGGTAGAGATGTACAGCTGAGTGTCATCAGCGTACTGATGGAATTCTACCCCAAAGCCACAGATGATCTCACCCAGCGGCTTCATATAAATGTTGAACAGAAGGGGCGAGAGCACCGATCCCTGAGGCCCCCCGCAGACCAGGGGCCTCGGGGCCGACCTCTGCCCCCCTGCCAACATGAATTGCGAGCAGTCAGAAAGGAAGGAGGGTAACCACCGCATAACAGTGCCTCCCACTCCCAACCCCTCCAGCTGCCGCAATGAGATACTGTGGTCGATAGTATCGAAAGCCGCCGAGAGATCTAAGAGGACCAGGACAGAGGAATAATGTCTGTCATGGGCCCTCCAGAAATCATCCACCAATGCGACCAACACTGTCTCCGTGCTGTGTCCGGGCCTGAAGCCCGATTGGCGTGGATCCAAATAGACAGCTTCATCCAGGTGCTGGGGAAACTGTTGTGCCACCACACTCTCAACAACCTTCGCCACAAAACGAAGGTTGGAGACGGGATGATAATTAGATAACAAAGTTGGATCCAGGGACGGTTTCTTGAGGAGGGGTCTCACCACCGCCTCTTTCAAGGCGGCGAGAAGATATACCTCACTCAAGGAAGCATCAATAATACCCTGAAACCAACCTCGTGTCACCTCCCAGGTGGCCAACACCAGCCAGGAGGGACACGGGTCCAATAAACATGTGGTAGCATTCAATCCCCACAGCAACCTGTCCACGTCTTCGGGGGTCACAGGATCAAACTCCTCCCAAATGACTGCCTCAAATTCCACCCCCGACCCACCACCCAGAGTTGCCCATTCAGAGTCCAACCCATCCCGGATCCGAGCGATTTTATCCACCAGGAAATTTGAAAAGTCCTCAGCCTGTCCCTGCAAGGGGTCCTCCCACGCTCCCCCTTCCAGGAGGGAGTGGGTCACTCTAAACAGGGTGGCCGGGCGGTTTCCTGCAGATGCAATAAGGGTGGAAAAGTAAGAATGCTTTGCCAGTCTTATAGCCACTAAATAGGTCTTAATATAAGACCGTAATAATGTTCGGTCGGGTCCGGAGTGAGTAGTCCTCCAAATACTCTCCAGGCGTCTTTTCCGGTGCTTCATCTCCCTCAGCTCCCTGGAAAACCAAGGGGCCAAGTGAGAGCGGCGCCAGGTCAGAGGCCGCAAGGGCATGACCCGGTCCAGGCCCCCAGCCGCCACCCTATCCCAGGTGGCGACCAGGTCCTCAACCGAGTCGTGTGTTCGAATGTCAGGACATGGCCCAAATTCCATCAGGAACCTATCTGGATCCATCAGGCGCCTGGGGCGGTTCCATCGTATTTGTTCCGCCTCCCTGCGATGGGGAGGAGCGGCCTGGAAGTCCAGCCTAAGGAGCGAATGATCTGACCATGACAAGGGCTCAACAAAAACGTCCCCAACACCAAGATCATCCTGCCACTGTCCAGAGACAAAAACCAGATCCAGGATGTGACCCCCAATGTGAGTGGGTTCCCTAATTAATTGGGTCAGGCCCAAGGCTGTCATGGAAGCCAAGAACTCCTGAGCAATCCCCGAGGCCCCACCAGCCAAAGGCAGGTTGAAATCCCCCATGACCATCAGCCTGGGGGTCTCAACCGCCAGACCGGCTATGACCTCGAGGAGCTCAGGCAGAGCCAATGTCACATAGCAGGGAGCCAGTTTGTGATCAATAGGCCCATCTGAACCCCGGAACCACACTTTACAAAAAGGGACTCACATCTGGTTGTCTGAGGAACAGTGGATTCCCTAGGTCCCAGATCCTCCCGAATAATTACCTCAACCCCCCCACCCCTCCCCGGGCCCTCGGCCGATGAAAAACCTGAAACCCGGCTGGGCACATCTCCACTAGAGGGACACCCCTCTCGGTAATGCCAGCCAGGTCCACACACCCCTCTGTGACAAGATCGTAAACAAGGGGGGTTTTATTCACTACGGACCTGGCATTGCATAGCATCAGCTGGAGGCCCAGGGCCCGATCATTCAAGCAACTCAGGGAGCGAGACATGACCTCGGGGCCGGAGCACACCACTGCTTGTAAACAGCGGGGGCGGCTCCCATAACTTGATAAGAGCCCCTGTCAACACCATACCTGCCTCTCCCACCGATCGTAGGGATGGTCCTTTTCTCCTCCTCCCCAGAAGAAATCCCCATCCTCGATTCGACCATCCCCGGTCCCAAGACCTCCTGGTCGCATACATACCCCGGTCCAGCCTTTGTCCCAGGCGGGTTGTCCCCCAAACCCAGTCTGGCCCCCCTCCCTAACCCCAATAATAGTTTCCCCATCCCTAACCCCATTAGAAATTTAGTCAAAAATTTAAACAATTTAAAAGAACCCTTAAAATCAGCATAATTAAAACCCCCAACTGCACCTTGTCTCCTCTCTGGAACCCAAGAACCATCCCCGAGGTGTGACAGGGAAAGACCCGTGGGCCAAACCTGAGAAAGGGGGGCATTTCTCAGGGCCCACAGTTCGGCTGCCGAGTAGTTAAATTTCATCATTCCATCTCCGGGCGGTAAGGCCTGATGACATGGAAAGGTCCAGAATATACTGTCCTACAAAAAAGTGATCCTCTACCCCCAGGACCCTCTCACGGTCACTGGGGAGTCCCGATGATAGTAGGCCCAACATCCTCTCACAATGGTGAGGGACCAAGTCTCAAGGACCTCAAGGTGAGGGTATAGTTCAGCCCCACTATCCTCTCCCAGCAGTGGGGTGGAAGATGGAATACAACCGTCGTCATCCTCTCACCACGACGGCAGTCTAGTGTCCTCATCATCTGGCTCCTTTCTTCTGGCCAGGGATAATCAATCACCAAAAGATGATAATAGTCCTGAAGTTGGTGGCAGAGACTCAACAGTGGCAGATGGTCACCATAGCGGCAAAGATAGGGCCGTTATTGTCGTCTTCCATTCCATCTACCGCACCTGCCGCACCCATAATTGCGACAGACCATTAATGGCGGTGACAATCTTATGGTCAACCACCTTCTCCTCGGGCAGCAGCCTGCTGATAACTTCCATATCTGCTGCCAACAAAATGGCGGCTAAAACAGCGGCCGGAAAAAATGGCCATGGCGGCACCGCAGCAGCGGCAGCGGCCATGCAGTCAGTCGCCTATGGCCTCGGCGCCAACCAGCTAAAGTCCCGGTTAAGTCCCAACAAAGAACCTGGTAGCCCCGACTGCTGCTTGATGTTACGCAGGTCAGTCTCTACTCTACCAGGCCTCAGCCAGCCTCACCCGACCACGGAGTCTCACACCACTCCACACTACCGGCACTCCTCAGCCTCTGATTCACCTCCTGTTTCGCCTGCATGCTGCTCAACTGCCTCGGCCCCCAACATATCCTAGGGTGGGCTCGGCATGGCGGCAGCACAATCCTGGCAGAACGAGGGGACATCGCAGTGGGGGAACAAGTCTTGGCTGGTCTCCTCATCTGGTTTCAAATGTCCCGCCTTCCAAAATGGCGGGCGCAGCTTTGATCCTCAGCGATCCTCAGCAGACTCTGCGTCGCTTGCCCACCACTTAGCTGTCACAGCTCCGACACACCCAGGAGTGGACTCGGCGTGTCGGCAAGATCCATCCCAACCAGCTGGCAAAAGACCAGGGGGGAAAACTCTTCCCCCAATGCCCTCTGCCTAGGCCGAACAAAACCCTCCAGAGACGTCTCCGTTCAAGCAGCCGACATCCTGTTCATGAAGTTAATTAACAGCCGACATCCTGTTCATGAAGTTAATTAACTTCAATAAGCACAAACCTTGCCAAAACTGTATGAGACTGCCAAGAATCACAGATAACAAATATTTCACAACACAAGAGTCTTCAAATACCAACTTAAGATACTCTAATGTTGCGAGGCTGAGTTTCAAAATGTCTTTGCTTCCTGCAAAGAACGTTCACTTCACAGCTGCCTTTTATCTTCTTGAAGGAGGGGCCATTACCTTGCAGCCTTACTCCCGAGTCACCTGTGCTGTTGCAGCTGCTCTTTCCTGTGAGCAATTCTGCATGCACACACACTTGGCACCGGCTCCTCGGGAACTTCCTCATTACTGCTGCCAGGCCCCACAATCTCTGAAGGCAGCAGTCCACTCCCTAATGGTTCTAGCCCTCATCTGAGGCCTCACTCTCCTCAGCCGTCCTCACCTGCTGCCGGCTAACTACAACATCAGGCTAGCTTTGTGCCCAAGCTAGAATTAGCAATGTTAGGGGTGATATGATAGTAGTGTTCCAAATATTGGAACAATATTTGAAGGGCTGCTAGAAAGACAGGTGGTGGTCAATTTATATTCCAAAACACCAGAAGGTAAAACAAGAAGCAATGCATGGAAATGATGTAAAAAAGATGTTGAGACTCTATAACGAGTGCAAAGAAGAACAACAAAGATGATTAGGGGACTGGAGGCTAAAACTAGGGGTAGGATTTTCCTGTTTGGACCAGTTCAGGCAAAACCCTTGTTCTGATGATCAGCTGGCACCAAATTGGTTTGCTCTGGTGAGCATGTGGACCCACCTGCTTGCCCCTGCTCTTTCTTGAGCTTTATTTTGTTAGAGCACAACTGATTCACATGGCAGATTGGGTCGCCATGTCTCAGCTGTTTTATTCACAGGGGCTGCAGTTGAAGATAAGTATTAGCTTTTTAAAATGTGGAACATGCATGTGCATGCACGTAGCGTGTGCTTACCAAACCAGTTGTTATACCGGTTAAATCGCACCCCTGGCTAAAACAAATAAAGAACGGTTTCTAGAATTGGCTATGTCTAGTTTAATGAAAAGAAGAACTAGGGGTGACATGATAGCCATGTTCCAATAAGTAAGGGATTGCCACAGAGAGGAGGGAGTCGAGCTATTCTCCAAAGCACCTGGAGGCAGGACAAGAAGTAATGGATGGAAAGTAATCGAGAAGAGAAGTAACCTAGAACTAAGGAGAAATTTCTGACAAAACAATTAATCAGAGGAACAACTTGCTTCCAGAAGTTGTGAATGCTCCAATGCTGGAAGTTTTTAAGAAGAGATTGGACAACCATTTGTCTGAAATGGTGTAGGGCTTCCTGCATTAGCAGGGGGTTGGACTAAAAGACCTCCAAAGTCCCTTTTCCAATTCTGGGAGTTGGACTCCAAGGTCCCTTCCAACCCTGTTTCTAATCTGTTCTGTTCTGTTCTGTTCTACCCTACCCTACCCTACTCTACTCTACTCTACTCTACTCTACTCTACTCTACTCTACTCTACTCTACTCTACTCCACTCCACTCCACTCCACTCCACTCCACTCCACTCCATTCCATTCTCTAATCAAGGAGACAATTGCCGAGAAATGAGAAATTCCCTAATAATGAGAACAATTAACCACTAAAGGTTTGCCTTCAGAAGTTGTAGGTGCTCCATCACTGGAGGTTTCTAAGAAAACACCAGACAGTCATTTGTCTGAAATGGTATGGAGTATCCAGCTTGATCAGGGTGTTAGACTAGAAGAGGGTCCCTTCCAATTCTGTTATTCTGTCTCCTGGTTTCTAGCCTGATGGCTTAACTACTACATCAAATTGGCTCTCACTTTGCCATTAAATCATATTAATGTATTTTCTCAATATTTCAGTAATATATCCAAGGAGTCACCGACTTCTCTGCATTATACTCTAAAAGATAACAATGAACTTTATGTAACTCATGTGGGCTATTGCACAAATGATACATGGGTAATGAGGTCACTGGATGAATTCTGAATATTACCTTTTATATCACTTTATGTTTTCTGCTTGTTTTCTCAGGAAAATACAATTTTAAGTATTTAACCTTTCAATAAAGGTCTAATATTTTGTCAGGGTTTTATGTAGGTTAATGGATAGTGAAGGGATAATGTGACCTCACAGATGTCAAACTGAAGCACATGCCATGAGCTACAAATAAAATCAACCTTCTCCCCCAGTGCTCTATGGTTTCACATTTTTTACTGTAAGAATTAAAAGAATATTTCTAATTTTTCTACTATCTCTAATATGTTTGGGGTCTGTTCAGGGCACAACATAAATTAAGTTGCAGTCCCATGTCTATTTCTCTGGAAGCAAAATTTAAAGGCAGTCTATACATCTATAGACATATATCTACACCCCACTAGAACTCTCCCTAACCTTTAACTGCCTGAAATAGTGCATCATAGGGCAAATCTTTATCAACAAAAGTATCTCAAATGAACTGACAGAATGAGAAGACAAATTAATCCCTAGGGAATAAAATTTGGGGAAATTGTGGTTGCTTTAACTTTACTGAGCTGCTGCTGCAGTTATCTGATCCTCATTTTTAATGTTCCATGACAATTTCCTAGCCACTCACACAATCCCTTGCTTCCTGCCCACCCAGCAGCAGCCATTTATCTGCTGCTGGAAAGGGAAGGGAGGAAAGGAGGGAGGAAAAAAGGCAAAAAGGAAAGAAAGAAGAAAGAAAGAAAGAAAGAAAGAAAGAAGAAAGGAAGAAAGAAGAAAAGAGGGAGGAGGGAGACAGACAGGAAGGAAGGAAGGAAGAAAGAGGGGGGATGGCAAGATGGAAGAAAGTAAGATGTTCAACCCTCACTGCAAGCTTCCTACAATGAAATTTAGTGGAAAAGCTGACAGAAAGTCAGAAGTTGCTCCTACTATCATCAATTTTTGACAGCCCATTGTCATTTTGTTTCTCTGTTCAGATAAGGAAATATCTCTGAAATGATGACATGTGATTCTCCTTTACAATCTTCAGTACCACTTTTCCACAAATCAATGAAAAGCCTGGGAAGCTTGAAATAAAAAAAAAAATCAATTGGGAACATGTGCCTGTGGCTGACAACAGCATGGTGGCAAGTTTGGTCTTGCAACCTCCCTCCTGGGAAGCTTGCAAGGAGAAAGTCAGTGGGGAACCTTTCAGGGAAGGTCACAAGTTGCTTCAGGGAAATCTTCCCCAACCCCCATTCTCTGCCAGCCTCTTTGTGTTCAAGCTGGTCAACCTTAACCCAATGGATCATGAGTTGTCTTGTAGGATTATAGAAAGCAATTCTGTTATGTCTAGCATAACTAAGTAAAGGACTGGGGCTGGGGCATATTTATAAGGAATGTTGATATTTTATTTTCAAATTATAAATATTTAGATACTCAATATTAATTAAAGGTGTATGCTGCTGAGACTTCTAGACTCCTGGTGTCACACCTTATGGTAAAAAAAATAAATTCTGTTGCTTTGAGAACTGTGAAAAATTGCAGGCAGCATATAAATGTTAGAAATGAATAAATCAGTGGGCTGGCCAGATTCAGTCATTCTAATATAAGTCTGCTTGTGAGAAATTGCTGCCCAAAGGAAGTAATGGCTGGCTTAAAATAAATATGCTTCCCAACCACGTGTATACATGGAAGATAAAATTGGCCGTTTTGAGCTAGCCCCACTTGTGATGATCACAGCTATTGCATCTTCTAGTTATGTGTGTCAGAGAAATACATTTTTGTCTTCTAGTTGTGAATTGATATATTTTATTCTATTCTCTCTTTTTCAGATAACACTCATGATATCTGAACCCCATATAAAAGATAGCCTGTTCATTCAAACGTATACCATGATCTGCCATATCTACAAATTCTGCACTATATGTGGTGGTGGATGGATATTAACCTACTGAGATCTATACTATGGAGTAAAGACATCAGTCCTAATGAATATAGCCTTAATTTTTATTTTAGTTAATCCTTACATTAGATAATTCAAATTTGAAAATGACTGTTTCATTATTTTGCATGGAATGACTATCATGTTAAATAGGTTACAGATTATATAAATATTCATCTTCAAAGGATTATGAGGCTATGATGGATTGAGTCTACAAAGAGGGAAGGGACATGATGGACTATAGTGAAGCAACAATTTCCCAGCAAGAAGCAAGCATATTCCAAGAAGGAGAGTGAGACAAGACAACACAGTCCAGAACTGGTTCGGAGTCAGAGGGAGAGATTTAGGATAGCCACTTCCTAGAATTTCCCAGGGTATATCCCTTAGGATTTAAATGGCAGGGGTGTCAAACTGGCAGCCTGCAGGCTGGATGCATCATGTGCAGGCCACACCCATCTCAGTTCTGCAAAGGGGAAAAACATTGCAAAACGCCACATGATGGCTATGTGATACAGTGAGTTTGACACCTGTGGTTTAGAGTGATATCGATTTAGTTCAGCAGGATTATTTCAATAGGCTGTGAGCAAATAAGAACTATAATTTGGCTGAATTGTTCTATGTTGGTCTTGAGCTGGACCTGACAGAGGTCAAAGTTCATCACTTCATAGTAGGAAAAGTAACTCTAGAATAATGTACCACATTTATTTTAGAGATTTTTTAGAAATTGCTGCTTAATATCTGTTGACCACTACAGCATCATAAATCAAATAAGAACATATGTTCACATATAGCTTGCACATTAAAATCTAGCATAGACAACTTCTTAGCTAATAATAATTAACTAGCATTAGCTTATTATCTGCATCAGATTAATATATACATGGGAATGGGCCCTATTTTGCAGTGAGCCCACTTCGCTGGATAATGTTACTACCCAAGCTGTTGTGAAAAGGCTTGTTAAATTGTTATGATATTTTTTTAAAGCTAGGAATGTATGGCTTCTGGTTTTTCATATTTTAGGAAGGCATGTTATTGCTGTTTTTTCCTCAATATAAATATATATTAGTTCATTCTGTAAGCCATCTTGGAAGGGGTGACAATCTGAAAGATGGCTTACAATATTTGAAATAACTGGATAGATAGACAACAGAGAGAGCAAGAGCGAGAGCAAGAGCGAGAGAGAGAGAGAGAGAGAGAGAGAGAGAGAGAGAGAGAGAGAGACTATTCAGAAGATGACCAATAGAGGTGAAAAAGATTTATAAATCTATACCTGTATTATTTTCTTACTAGGTAACTGATCAGACAAATCTAAAATAAACCCTCCCTAGGTTTGCTGAAAAATTATTGTAGTTACTATAGCTGAGGTTGTGATCTAATTTAGCATTCAGTTTTCTGCATTCACAAATCAATACAACCTATATTATCAACCAATAAGAACTGCAAATCTTTCACTAAACAATAATGCAAAATCTATCGTGTTAGAGAAACCATGGCAAAATATGCACAATGCAAACCAGCTGACTTGAACAGATGTACCTCTTACTGTGAATAAACAGTTCACTTATAAGGAAAATCAGCTGTTATTTTTGTTTTAACAGATCAAGAAGGTTGGTCCATCACTGTTGAATGGCTGTCTATTCTTATTAACAGGATTGTTAAAGGCAGTGTTGAAAAGGAGCACAGCAATAGCTTTTTGACATTGTACAGCTGAAGGACAACACACGCTGATCAAACTCATCGTTTTTAGAAGTGTTTGGATTTTGGTGAAATCTGTATAACTCTCTCTTTGCAAAATGATTTTCTTTTCTCTCCTGAAGTCTACTGACCTGTGCCTAATGAGATTTGTGTTTCGATTAGTTGTAGAACATTAATTAACTAATCAATAAGAATGGATTCCCATTATTTCTTGTAAAGGAGCTTTCTCTGCTGCAGTGATCTGTATTTAATATTCAAACCAATCTCCAATTCTCAGGATGATTCCGCCATCACCAGAGTGCAGGCTGTCAATATGAAAAGCAGATGGAGTTCACTTCATATCTCACTTCAGATAAGGCTCTCAATTCTCCATGGTGGCTTAACAGATATGAAAGAATTGAGTAGTACAAAAATCTCTTAGACTGGATTTTGTGATTTTTAGATCAAAGAATAGTAGAAGAAGTCATACTGATACGATGTGAAAACCAGAAATTGTTTTAAGATGCATTTTGAGGACAGATACCTTTAGTCTTTAGTATGTTGCAATTCATTGCAGGAACACAAACATATACATTCATTGAAATCTTTGGACTTCTGCACTATTGTTACAAACCAGAGGCTAATGCAGAAAGGTTTGTGGAGAGGGACAAATGTACAGGTAGCTCTTTAAACATTCATTTAATGACCATTCAAAAGTACAACAGTGCTAAAAAAGTGACTTAGGACCAGTTTTCATATTTATGACCATTGTAGCATCCCTATCATCATGTGATCAGATTTTGACTGCTTGGCAACAGGCATGTGTTTAGAAGGATTGCAGCATTCTGGGGTCCTAGGATTGTCATTTGCAACCTTCTAAGGGAGCTTCTGACAAGCAAAGTCACTTGAAGAAGCCAGATTCGCTTAACAAACACACCATTCATTTAAATTTCAATAATTTGCTTAACAACCATGCTTAACAACCATGACAAAAAAGGACATAAAATGGTTCACACCTCATTTAACAACTATCTTGCTTAGCAATGGAAAGTTTGAGCTTAATTGTGGCTTTAAGTCAAGGACTACCTGTCCCCATTTGTATGTGATGATATATTGGGCATATATACAAAGTGGATAATGTTTGTGTTGCCGTAGTGCACCACTGTTTTATGATTTTAAAAAATCATTTTGAGCATGGATGCAAACAGTTGTTCAAAATAAACACGCATTCTACATGTTCAGGTTTTTCTAACATGCCTTGAGAACTGTCTCTTAATTCTGAAAGGCCAAATTAATCTGGATCTATCAAGATCAGGGGTGTCAAACTCGTGTTTGGATATATATATATATACCCAAACATGAGTTTGACACCACTGATCTTGATGGACCCAGATGCTTATATATATATAAAATAAAGTTTTATATATATATATATATATATATATATATATATATATATATATATATATATATATATATATATATATATATATATGTAAGGTTTTTAAGCTGAAGTAAACAAAAGGCAACGAAACAAATAGCTTTCTGTCGGTATGGTCTCTGGTGATGAGCCGAAAGACAGAAAAGAAAGCAGTATGCTTTCTCCCTTAATTGGGGCTTAACAGGGTGTTGTAATACAAAGTATATATATATATATATATATATATATATGCAGGTCTTGGTGTGTTTGGGTCTTTTCCCTGTAAGATTGAGACTATCTGGGCAACGTTTCGACGAAATCTCACTTGCCATCTTCAGGCTGGTGCTTTCAGCTTTGTGCGTGATCTGAGCTGCTGTCTCCCTATATATACTGGTGGGGAGGTTGGTTGTGTTGTCATTTCTTGATTGGTTGATGGAGTTGATGTTTGCAGATTGGCTGGCTTTTTCTTAAGAACATGTGTGGCTGAGGTGTTGGCTGTGTGTCTATCAGCCTCTTGTGTTGTAACGACTTGGGTAATGGGCTGTGTGATGACCTTCTGAATTCTATTGTTTTGACATCCTGGGTCTTGTGCTATAATCTCCTGAGTCGTAATGACCTGGGTAATGGGCTGTGTGATGACCTTCTGAGTTCTAATCTTGTGACACCCTGGGTCTTGTATTGTAATCTCCTGGGTCGTTGGCTGTGTTGCAACATCCTGAGGTTTTGTGATGTAACCTCCTGAATTCTGTGATGTGATATCCTGAGCGGGTGGCTGTGATATGATGTTCCAGATTTTGGTTTGGTTCCGAGTTTGAGGCCTGGCTCTGTGTTCATGGCGTGTGTCAGTTTGCTTGGTTTGGGTGTCGGGGTGTCACAAGATTAGAATTCAGAAGGTCATCACATAGCCCATTACCCAGGTCATTACAACCCAACATCACATAGCCCATTACCCAGGTCATTACAACCCAGGAGATTACAGCACAAGACCCAGGATATCAAAACAATAGAACTCAGAAAGTCATCACACAGCCCATTACCCAAGTTGTTACAACACAGGAGGCTGATAGACACACAGCCAATAGCTCAGCCACACTTGTTCTTAAGAAAAAGCCAGCCAATCTGCAAACATCAACTCCATCAACCAATCAAGAAACAACAGCACAGCCAACCTCCCCACCAGTATATATAGGTAGACAGCAGCTCAGATCACGCTTTGCTCACACAAGCACAAAGCCAAAAGCATCAGCTTGAAGATGGCAAGTGAGATCTTGTCGACACGTTGCCCAGATAGTCTCAATCTTACATGGGAAAAGACCTGAACACACCAAGACCTGCATACCCGTACCTGTGAAAATCTACGAATATATATTATATATATATATATATGTATATATATATATAGTGTGTGTGTATGTATATGTATGAGTGTGTGTATGTATATATATACACGTATACATACACACACACATACACATATACGCAGACACAGCATAGCACTGTAAAGAGGGTTTCATTTGCAGTTCAGCATATTGTAAAGTAGCTCATTTGAATGCTTTGTCCTAGCCTATTAATCAATATAAGAAGCTGATAGTATAGCTAATGACCATAATTATTGCCCGCTATAGGAAACGGTTTCCAATTTTCCACAGGCAGAAACAGCTGCTTATACTCTAGTAGGTAAATAAGGCACAAATGGAATAGTCTACATTATAAAATTGCTCTGGAGTTAAAGACCTTACTATCTAGGTAAGTCTTTCCTTGTTGTATGTTTCTCAGAAGAGTCTCATCTGTATAATTAACTATCTCCTTGGCATAAAATGTAGAAATTTGTAAAGTCTTCAAAGCATCTGTGGCCTTTATGGTACAAATTCTGTTCGTACTAAAGCCACAGAAAATTAAATGTTCCCCAAAGAACTTCCAGATGTGTTTTATTCTAATAGGGTCATTATATAGTAAATTAAAAAACAGGGTAAATGGAACTGTAAAATTTAAATTACTCTAAAACCACATCTCTTTGCTTTGAGCATTCATTTGTGGGGTGGATATTTGCAGTAAATGTGAATTAGGCAGCCACAATAACTGTTAATCATATATTTATAAAATAGTAATGAGGGAATGAATAGCAGAGTAAGACAGCTGCACATTTCTCTAATAGTATGTCAACCCTTAACATAATAAGATGCAGAAAATTGTTTGCAGCTATTCTGATAATATACCTAAACAGAAAAGATTACATCAAATTCTTAACTTTACAGAGAAAATAATATATAAAATCCATAAACTACATAATAATGCATTAGATGACAGAATTGTTGTCAATGTTTTTCTTTGCTTTGATTTTCTGAAATGGCACATACTTTTTTCCTTGCAAGAAATGTGCCAAAACCACTAAGGCTTCTGTTTCCATCTGGGCTATACACGGTGTCTTGCAATTTTATTTAAAACACATTCCTTCTAAAAGCATGGGTGATTTATGGATCATCTGCTGTGTTTTGCGAGTTTTCTAAGAAAACATCTCTGATCATTCATTGTGAAATGTGTTTGTTTGGCAAGGAAGTATCACCCCACTTCTATTTGCATGGAGTCATCCATTCATATGATCAGTATCTATACTAGTTTGTGAGGTAAAAGAGGGACACCCTTATTAAAAATACTTTGAAACAGATTGCTACTGACCCAGCCATGCAGTGCCCATGTATCGGCATCATTGTCGAAATGGGAGTGCAGGGAGCGAATGACTGAAAGGTTAATGTAGCCACAAAAATAAAGCAAATAGATAAACAAGAGCTGGGAAAATAATCCAACTTATTTCAATTTCCCTCAGGTTTGCACTTTGTGCTGGCAGATGTTTTATAGCATGCATTTATATCATGAGTGTATTTTGCTCTTACAGATTTAAGAGAGGGGTAATTGAATTTTGCTACTGAGTAAGGTGAAGAGCAGAATTAGACAAAAGAAAAAAAAAAGAATGAGTGCATTTAGCCATAAGGTAGAAAATATTTGCTGAAATACCATGTATTAAAGTGTTAAATTTTTGCCAATGGAAAGGAGAAAAAAATGTATCCTAAGTTACATCTTATTAAAAAGAAGAAGCAGAAGTAGATATGGTGAACAGAAGCTTTCTGATATTCTTGTATATAGGTATACTTTTAAATCAGGGGTGGGATTCAAGTGTCTTAACATCTGGTTCTGTGGGCATGGCCTAATTTGTGGGCATGGCTTGGTGGTCATATGACTGGCTGGGTATGGGTTGTATGTAAATATTGTAAATATGTAAATATTGAATTTTTTACAAAAAAGAACAACTTTTACCCAAAATCAGGCAAAGCAGGCAGGTAGATTGAGTTGCTCACAGAATCACAGATTCACTTAGAGATCTATCTTTCTGCAATCTGCTACCTGAGTCTGTCATATAAAATTTGCTTGCAAGCAAACTCATAAAATTTGCTAGCAAGCAAACTCACAAAATTAACTCACAACTTACCATGTATGTAAATATTGAAGAAATACTGAAGAAATTACATACTTGCAAGATTGTTATCAGCCTCATGAAGTAAATCAGATAGGAATCTCAACCAGATCAGCCAATTCTACTTTATTGTAAAGCTACATTTACAGAATCTTGGAAATTCTCTCTTTTTCCCACTCCTCCTTTACAATCCAAGAAGCTAGACAATCTCGTGTGTGTGTGTGTGTGTGTATGTGTATAAAACACCTTGAGTTATTTATAAAAATAATAGAGTGGGTTAAGGTAATCTACCCCCCTTCCTTGTCCACAGAGCCTCATATAACAGCAATTGAAGCTTCTGAATATTCTTGAAGTGCAGCACCATGTAGTAATTATATTGTACATACAATAGATGATTAGGGTGTGAGTGACCATGAGTAGGGCCTCCCAGTCCAGGAACAGATATCATTGATGCACAAGTTGTAGATGTGCAAAGATACTCCTAGCTACAACTGTCCTATTCTTTGAATAGGAACTATGAGTCCGAAATGACTCCCCAGTTGCATAGAGATTCTCTTTGGAATATTGCAACATCATCTAGAACAGGGAATGGAATATTCCCAGAACTAGGGACTTCAATACTCAAAGCTACTCAGAACTTGCTTGGGTTGAGCTGAAGTCTGTTGTTCTCCTTCCAAACCTCCATAGCCTCTGAAACAAGACAACACTAAGAGGATGACTTAACTGGCCAGGGATAGAAATATAAAACTGGGTATCATCAGCATACTGTTGGTATCTCACCCCATGCCATTAGATAATCTCACCAGCAGGTTATGGATATTAAATAGGACTGGTAAAAGTACCGAACCTGTAGCAGGGAATGAAAATAAAATGTCTCTCTCCCCCAGATCAACACCATCTGCAATCAAGAAAGCAAAGGAACCAGCACAATACATTGTCCAAGTCCAGAATATCATGATTTTATTGACAGTTGCTAAGAGGTAAAGAAGAGTAGGATTGATGGGTTACCCCCATCTCATTTCTGCTAGAGGTCATCAAATAATGCAACAAATCCAGTCTGGATTCAGGCCTATACCCAGGCCTGAATCCAGACTGAAAGATAATCTGCTTTATTCAGGACACATTGCAGCTGCTACATTCTACTTCTCAAAATCTTTGGGAATGAATGAAGACTGGATGAAAATTGCCCTCAAAAGTTGGGTCTAGCACTGGCTTCTTAAGGAAGGGGTGAACCACATCTTTTAAAGAGAAAGATGAACAACCCTCTCGCTCAAGGAAGAATTCATCACCACTAGTACCCATCAGTATGTCACAATCCAGGAATTTTAGTCAATCAGGATCTGAGCTCATAACAATATGAATCCTGTACATTTCTTAAAGCTTCAAACTCCTCCCTGGTAAGACTATGCCCTGATCACCGCTACAGAATTGCCTTTCTTCAAGGTCAGAATCGAACTGGTGGATGGACTTTGTCAGAAAGGCTCACATATTCCTCCAAATGGCCTTGCAGGTAGATCTCTGAGCTCACCCTACCAAAAAGCTAGAGCAAGGAAAACACTAGTTTACTCCAGCCAGGTTTGATGGATGGAAATAACTGTAGTAATTCAGAAGGTATGAAGTGCATTTACTGCAATGTAATTAATATTAATTTATAAATAAGAAATGATAAATTGCTTATTTCCAAATCTTAGCATTATTCAAAGCTTTAATTTTCTGACTAGAACAAGTTCTGTGATACTTATATTCATTTTTTGGTTACTATTTTATCAAAGAATTCTTAATTTTAGGAAGTTCTATTATCATCCTCATAATAGTAACAATGTTAACATGTAGGGATGTTGCTTTGCTGCTGCCTGCGATGAAAAGTGTGGTTAAACCCAGGTACAGAATTTAAATTCAAGTTTAAAAATCAGCCAATTTTGAGAAAAATACATTGAAAAAAAGGAAAAAACTCTGTATGTTAAGAAGTTAAAAGAACAAGATGTATTAGAAAGTTTTGATTTAAGACATGTATTTAAAGGAAAGTTTAGCATTTTAAAAAGGAGGAAAAAAAGAATATTTTTCCTATAAGGTCAAAGAACCGGAAAGAATACAATGAATCTTATTAATATAAATGATGATAAGTTTACAAAGATTATTAGTTCCAAATAGAAATACATATTATTTCCACAGTAAAGCAGAAATGGTTAAACTTATTTTATTCAAAGAGAAGAATATATTTAAGTATTGTACATTTTTAATTTGGATATCACTTCTGGATTTTGTGCTTGTGCTGAAAGTTTGACTTTGGTTTTGCCAATTAGTTAGATTTGTCATTATAGAAATGGCTAGTTATATACTTAAGTATAAAAGCCACAAGTTGAGGCTGGAGTTTTTTTTTTTTCTTGTACTGTGCTAAAAAGAGTCAGAAGTCAACACCTTTTTTTTTCTTTTTTCCTCTTCCCCTTACATTTTTTTTCCCTCTCTCTTTTTTCTTTCCCTAACTTCCCATTTCTATTTCTCTTTGTATTTTATATACAGATAAAACAATAAAAGCCATAAAATATAAAAAGGAAAAGGAGGAATAAAGAGGACACACTGCTAGCAGCTTTATGATTACTATTATAATTTATAATATTATTAATATTGCCAATTTCACATTGTCTTTGGATTTATGAAAATGAATTAAAAGTGCAAATTGTTTTCTTGGAGATAGTACTTGCCTTTCATCTTAGAACCTTCAAGTGACTAAGTGGCGCAACTGTTAAGTTAAAAAAAATATGGTTTAGAAATGTGTGCATCCATGCATTATTCATTCCACGTAAACATATCCAAAAGCAACATACATCTTTCGTCTAGATCATATTTTAAAGCAATATATGCATAGCTTGGTAGAAATGATGGATGATTTGTTTACTTTATCAATGTTTTGGTTTCACTAATGGGAAAGTGCATTGAAATATAACTTCATATTTCCATCATAGAAATCAAAACTCGCATACAAAATGATTTTAAAAAATATTGATATTGCTCAAACAGTGGTGGTTTTTTGTGGGGTGGGGTAAACAGATATCTAAACATCTTGTGGGTGATTCAACTTTTGTCCAGTTTATGGTTTAATCTATTGCTTGAAATTTTGAAAGGCAGATTTCACAGGAGTTGATCTGCAATCAGGGTAATTATTGAATCGTTCACAAATCAAGTTTGATATTATTTTATTGAATTTAAGAATTAATGACGGGGGAGGAAATCAGTTTGAGTTAAAGAATGGAAGGAGAAGGAAATTAAATATATCTGTTGATTTTTGTTCTGATGTTGTTAGTCATCTAAATCTTTAAATAAACTATGCTAAACTTTATTTTTTAAATATTAGGAAGTTTTCTTTCCTTCCAAAGCATCATGTTTTTACTAGTTTATTCTCAGAATGTTTAATTTGCTTTGTCTTTTGTTTCTGTTTATTAATATAATGGGAAAGGGAACACAGTTGTTGTTTTTTCCCTATAACCAATTGCCATTACGGCAGAGCACAAACCAAATATCTCCCAGGCGAACTAAAAGATCCAGTAGCCCAAGAAGAAGAAAACAGGAGCCAAAATACCACAAGACTAACTCACTCACCAACTAGCAGTCAAAAGACATGGCAGAAACTTCTTAATCTTACAACACATGGACACGCAACTACAATTTCAGCTGGGAAACTACTAGCATTTTTGATCATGCCAAATACAAATATGCTAAGATATTTCAGATACCTTGACATTTAGATTGATATATACATATGGTAGAGACTGCAAGGTGATAAAACTGGTCACTCCTAGAGGAGATCAACCCTGACTGCTCTTTAGAAGACCAGATCCGGAAGATGAAACTCAAATACTTTGGCCATCTAAGGAGAAGGAAGGACTCACTGGAGAAGAGCCTAATGCTGGGAACAATTGAGGGCAAAAAAAAAAAAGGGGACAACAGAGAATGAAGTGGTTGGCGTGAGCTTAAATGGATTCCAGAGGATGGTAGAGGACAGGAAGGCCTGGAGGAACATTGTTCTTGGGATTGCGATAGATCGGACATGACTTCTCAACTAACAACAACAAAGAGACAAACCAGATTTACACACCATTCAGATGAGATAATAAAAAAACCAAAAATATTGGAACACAGATAACTGGAAATCAACACTAGACAAATAATCAGATCAAAAATAATATTAGTATACCTCAAGTGACTTTAGTTTCCATTATAGTGAAGATGGATATATTGGAAGTTACATCTCTTTTATGGATATTCCAACATGGGAATTTAAAGTTGGTGAACTTAATTTGTGGTCACAAACCATCTATACTCTATATAAAAAAAGTATGAGTTACTTTTCAGACATACATCAAAGTTTCTTACTCCAGCATGCACATGCTATTCCCCTCTCTCTTTGTTCAAACTCTCTTTCCTACTGTTATTGCCACATTCATGAAGAAAGCATAGGAAATTTCAGGTCTCCAGAAAACTCTTATTTTATAAACAAAACATTCCTTTTCATTTTATATACTTAAATATCATTATTAAGAGATAAAAGAAACAAAAACTTCTCTGTCCCTGCAAAGTATGGGGAAATGGGAATAATAAATTGAGAGACTGAATTTAAAAGACACAGAGTGTAGCTTTCAGTTTAGAAATATCAGTAAAATTGGGGGAGCTTTATGCATACTTGCTTAGTAATGAGTGAAAACCGAAAGTAGATAGAGAAGGAGAAATGCTGGTTGGAAATATGCTAATCCTTAATAAAAGCACAGAAGTGATTGCGCTTCCTAATCCTTTATGTCCATTTCTTCTTCCAAAGCAAATAGTTTCTTTTTATTCTAATCTTTACCAGGCTTAAATTACGATTTTGTAGCAGCTGAGTTAGAAATTTTAGAACTTATTTCTAAAATTAAGTAGAAGTTGGATTCTAATAAACAAAGTTGCTTCCTCAAACAATAATAATATAAATAAACATTTATTTTTATCCTACATCATAAATGCCACAGAAAAAGTTCTTCTGCATGACTTCTTTGACACACTGAATCTCCTTGCTACTAGGAATTTGCTCTTCTTAATGGTCTATCACTCTATAACAGGGGTGTCAAATTCACATTGTCATGGCGTTGTCACATGATGTATCGGGACTTTCCCCCCCTTTGCTAAACCTGGCGTGGGCGTGGCTAGCATGTGACGCATCCGGCCAGTGACATTCCAGGAGTTCGACATTCCTGCTTTACAAGTTCCTAATGACCAAAAATATTTTTCAGCTGGTAGCTGAAATCTTTTCTTCAAACAAGCACTCAACAGATTGGTTGTTCAACTTGCTGATGGCTGATCATATTTACTCTTTAATATACTCCTTAACTAGTGGTATCATAGAAGTTAACTTACTGTGAAATCGTTGTGTTTGGTTTTCTGGGTTATCTTTTTATTAGCAGAAAATTTGTATAAGAAGCACAGATTCTTATTTTGTACGTTTTATCCTCAACACAATTTCTGTCAGATAGTTGATCTTGATATACTTATTATTTGAATTAAGCATGGTATCACAACTCACAGAAATTAGAAAGAAATAACACTCTTGATATTATTTGTTTGTTTGTTTGTATCCCACCTTTGTTATTTTTACAAAAGCATAACAAACATGTCCCACATACCTTCCTCCTCCTATTTTCCCAACAACAACCAGCCTGTAAGGTGAGTTAGGTTGAGAGAGAATGAGTGGCCCAAGGTTGTGATTAATATAATTCATTATAATATAGCCCATATTAACTCTGTAAATGCTAAGGGAAATTGAAATGGTGGCCATATATACTTTAATTCATAAAAGGTGTTTAAAGTTGACATTGTACATAAAAACTCATCATCCCACATGAAATTCCTTGGTGCTTCTGAGGGCAGCTTCTAGATGCAACCTTCATCAGATGGCAAGTCTTATGCTTCCCAGTCACTTTATTGATAATTTTGCTTCTCATTTGTTTTCCAGTTTTCAGAAACGCTGGCACTTACTCTGTTGGTTAATAAATATTGAATTGCTTGGGTTGGGATTTAGGTTTTAAATGTATCGAATGGGACAATGAAGTTAGAAGGTTAAAAGAAAATGAGAACTAAGGAGTAGGTAAAATATCTTATACATCTGCACTACTTTACTACTTTACTAATTAGCTACATTACTTAGCTAAGAATTCGTGAGAAGTTCAGTTGAGAATCAGTTTCACAATCTTTGTCCACCCCAGGATCCCAAATGCATATAAAATATATCACCATTTTCTTTACATGGATAACCAACAAATATTTATATTTGAGATAATTGAAAAGTATGAGATAACGTTAAATGATCAACACTCACACCAGTAACATCCATTGCTACGGTATCATATTATGCATTTGTTTGCCTTAAAAACATATTTCACCTGGGAAAGTTTTTTTTTCCTTCTTGCTGTTTTAACTTGAAATAAGGTATTGGTTCTGGAATATCCCTTTTGAGACCGAAAATGGAATGCATAAAATTGTTTAAATAAATACATCTAATAATCCAAGATAGACTTGTATGTTAGATTATATTTTAGCTTTGGGATTGTGAAGTTTTCATCATAACAAGGTAAAAAAACTGAGCATCTGAAGCGGAACTTTAGCTGAACCTGTTTAGTCTGAACTTGTTTAGTCTGAACCTGTTTAGTCTGAACCTGTTTGATATCAGAGGTGTACTACAAGACTTTTTGTTAAAGTTTCTGTAGGAAGTCTGGATTAAAATTAAACATATGTAAAATAAATCATATTCTTAAAATACTTTTAAAGTGGTTTACTGCCATTAACTATCAGCATATCAAAAGGAGCAGCATTTTCTAGCTTTTAATTACTATTAGTTGAGCCTAAAACTGTATGGTATGTATGTAGAATTTAATTCGGTACACCTTCTGTTCATCATCATGGGTTACAAAGAAGGTTGTGCCATCCATGCAAAATTCCTTCCTCATTAAGGAAGTGGTAGCTGCAGATCTATCCAGGTAGTTATTTCTATTGAAAGCTGCCCAGGCTTTTAATGAATATAAGGCTTTGTGCAATCAGAAACAGTGCTATTTATTATAGCACCATGGAAAACTCTTTATGTGTATCCCCACTTTTATCTATGGAGCTCTGACCTGAGCAATTGTCCCTACCCTTCTAGAAATCCATATATGTGCGCACACCAGAGCATCTGTGCAAGGGCTTTCAAGAATAAAATGCTTTGATAAAGATTTGAATATGCAGAGGGTTGCCCCAAGTGTTATTTATTTCAGGAGGCATTTCAGATGAATCTCTGTTGGGTTCATTTATCTTTCCCACACGTTGAATCCATCTGAAAACTATTAACACTGGAACGGGGTTTGATAACTCCTTCGAAATGCTGTCAACACCACTTCTAACAAATGAACACTTGCAACCCATTTAATTTCTCAAATAAAATGATTAAATTGATGTTATTGTGGAAGGATTATTTTGTTGCTTAAAAACCTTTTAAAATGTTAATTACTGGGCCCCTCCAAAAGCTTTCATCTTGTCTGACTTCACTTTTGTATGCAAACCATCACCCCAGACCAGCTGATCAACTGTGAATTCAGTTATATCACACCTTCTCACCCAACTTTCCATGCTCTCTCTCTCTCTCTCTCTCTCTCTTTTACCGCTGCAATATTTTCCACAGATCTAGTATTTATACAAATTTAACTTTAATTTTTCTCCTCTTTCATCTTCTGAATAAGCTGGTTAATGCATAGATCTCTTCTTCTCTGCTGCTATTCTGTTTATTTGCCTTCACAATAGGTTCATTAACTAGGTTTTGGTGTTCAAGCAATATGGACACATCTATTTCAAAGGCAGCTTTAATGGCATTCCATATTTTTTTTTGCATTAAGGAAGATTAAAGTATATTACAATACCCTTTACTGCCCCATTTTCTTCATTTTTAGAAGTGGTCAGTTTTTTTTAAAAAAAAATTCTTTCTCTCCTTTTTTTCTTTCATCTGCCGCATTCAATAAATTGTCCAAGCCTTTCAGATGATAGTTCCAGCAAATTGAGTTCTATATTACAACTCTGAACTATTGTTTAGCCCGTCATCACTCACATAAAACAGTCCTATTCACACGGGACATCAAAAGAGCAAATATATGTTCGAGGCAGGTAAAAATTACTGCGACTGAGATGTATCATTTCGTTAATTGTTGGTGATTGTTCTGCTAGTTTTAGAGGTGGTGAATTTGCTAACGCTTCTTTGGAGGTAATAATAGTTTTATATACAGATATTCTACGTCATAAATTACACCATTCAGAAAGCGCCAGATCTATCATCTCTTAATAGCTTAAGGTGAACTAATTTTAATAGTAGTGAGATATTTTAAAAGATTGGACATGGGCTGAATTATTTTCTTGCTTTTAAACAGCAGCATGCAAGATGTCCTGGAAAATTCAAAGGATTTTAGAGCTGACATTATTCAAAGGACTGGATCCTTAATTTACCTTTAATTATTGTGCAAATATGCTTGATTTCCCAAGTTACTGGAAAGCTTGATGATGTATTAAGCAATGAAACCTCTAATGAAGAAGATTACATGCAAAGTTCCATGAATAAGCAACAGAGTCCATTTTCAAACTCTTTTTAATGTTTAATGGAAATACTTTATTTTGTTGAGATGCTTGTTTAGAATTTTTCATCCAAAGCAAGAGAAAACAAATTCTGCTGTACATGGTATGTGGGAATGACTTTGGGACATAAGAAGAAGATTCATACTCTAGTCTAGATAATGGTCTGATAAACAAAATTTGAGCTTGCCAGTGGAAGGGTAGCCAAAGCAACTTGGAGAGAACCTCCCTAATTTTGGCAGAGAAAATTTGAGGGATTCTGTTAATGTAATCTAACAGTAAAGAATATGCCTAATGTACTTCTTATCCGGACTATCTCATAAATCTGTCAGTGGGCTAGCCAAAGAAGCCCTCTTTTGTAAATCTCAGAGCTTCATCTGACCATGATTAGTAGAAACCTTCATTTTTCATCTGTACTATGAGCCTTACAACATCACATTTGAGAAATAAATAAAACCTTCAATAACTTCCAAAACCCAACCATTTATAAATGTCATGCTATCCCACATGTGTGGCTCTCGAGCTCCCCAAAATTTAAGTATAACACATGAGCATCTAAGGCTATCTAGCTGGTTGTTTTTTTTTAAGGCCCTTCATGAATTGCCAGATGGCTATTAGATCATTTAAGTTATTCTTTTAGTTTAGAATTTTGGAATTTCTATGAAGTAGGCTGTTTTCAAATGACTGTAGGAAAGTATCTACCAGTATACATTTTATGGGCTTTACTCAGTCAAAATGGTTATGTCCATGATTTCCATCTCTTTATTCCTTTCAAAATTTTATGCTGCAAAAATAGTTGGACAATTATACTTTCTTCCAATCTTTTCTAATCGTTTCTAATTTTTCTAATTTTTTTTTGTGGACTCCTAGGACTGAAATGGACCTTTTTATTTTGTGTTTGTTTGCACAATTTAAGGCAGCTTCAAATATGCTCTTTTCGTTTTATTTTCAATTCTTGTACCACATTTAAGATTTAACATTTGATCTGGAATATCTGTCTGTACATTTTAGATAGAAGAGCAATCCATATTCTTGGTCAAATCTTTCAGGATTTGGGATGAAATCATTTATGGTTTCAAAAGATTTCCACATACTAGTTTTCTTATTCAATGTCTTTTACAGTTTGAAAATCATATATAATTTTGGGAAGAGCCAAAGCAATTAGCAATTTTGGTTATTTTCATGTCCCTTAGAAATAAAGCTGAAAGACATTTTGCACTATTTGTTACACTATGCGCTTATTATATTAGATGTCACTGCAGACATGGATCAATTGCATCCATGCATCCTCCCTAATACTTTCTTAGAAAGGATTGTGGTCTCTGACCTCATTTTTTAAATAGCCTCTGGGGCCCTTTCTGACCAATATTGTTGAAAATTGGTGGCAGGCTTCATAATGGTCAGAAATCATGAAAATGGAAGCTAAAGCTCTAAAAAATGTTGATAATATATCACCAGCATTTTCACCAACAATCTGCAATTTCCTTCTCCAAAATTCAGAAAAAAAGAAAAACCTAAGCTAGTTCATGGGAATTTATGAAGCAGCCAACCCAAAGTTTCCCTTCCCTGGTTTAAATCTCGATCACAAAAAGGAAGAGCAGAGAAACAACTATATCTATGTAGCTCTGTGATTTTAATACATGTCCATGGAGGAAAACATTCTAGAAATCAAATGTGAAGGATTTTATTTGAGATTCAGATAGCAGGTTTTACTGTGCTGCCTTACAGTAATACATAATTCTGTGTTGTAATTATGAGTCTTGCTCAGGCTGACTTTCATCAGAGATTTTTGGTTAATATTAATAATGCAAGCTAAATTTAGCTTTCTGCTCCTGAAATATACTTTATCATTTGCCAGAGTCCTGAAAGGCTTATGCAAATTACATTTATTGCAGACAGCTAAAATTGGCGAATTAGAACTGTCTTGTTTTTTGACTGACTTCCCACTTTTTATATTTCCTATTTTTTCTTACTTTTTAAACTCTTGGCAGAATTTTCTGGATTGGGTGGGGGGAAAAGAATGAGTTTTTATGATAAACCATATTATTGATGACAAACCCTCTAGATTCCAAATGTAGCTAAATTTCATTTCTTGTTTATTGTTGCATTCCTTTTGCACAAATGTCTACTTTAAGTTTTTCTGTATATCTCACATGATCATGAATGGAAACTGTTCTAATGCAGTTTCTATTCCTTTAGTAAGTTTTATCATCATGAACATTTCAATTGATAATACCAGTGGTTTATATCAGGCAATCCAAAATACTGGAAGATGTTGCCCAGGCCATACAACATCAGTTGAGATAAAATATTATTTGGAATGATGGGAAATGCAGATGGAAACACATCTATTTTACAATATATGGGTAAATAGGCAACTTAGTGACATGCATTGATTTGATTCTTACCCAATGACTGAGTTGATTGAGACTTATCTTATTATAATCCAAGAACATGGAACCACAATTTACTATGCATACATATTTTCTCAAGATTGCCTTTTTATCCATATAATCTCTACCTTCCTATTTAAATATAGATTATCTAATGAAAGTATCCACAGGGAAAAAAAAATTAAACTAGTTACAATTAAATGTTAAGACATCTAATCATGGATCCTGTATTCTGATTCTTTGGTTGATGTTCAAATGCATGGTGAAGCCAAAGAAATTTGGAAGATGCTGAGAAATGCTGAAGTTAAGGTAGAAGACAGATTTTACAACAGAACAATCTCAGGGTGTAGGTTTTAGGCAATAAGTCGGTAGCCTAGTTTTCTCAGAAGAAAAAGAAAATAATGGAAAACTGTAACATTCATTTGGAGGCCTCAGAGGCATAAAAAAACCCAATTCCAACTGTTATAGGTCCCTGCAGGAGTCTACAAAAGAACTAAGCTTTTTAAGTAAGAAAACTAGATTTTGGCCCAGAGGGTCCTGTCATTGCTATTTAATAGATGAAACTCTTTTGATACAAATATGCTGTTTACTTCTCAGCTTCAGCTTTCATAAAATATAACCTTTTTATGATTTATGACCTGGAGAGAAAAAAAATGTAGGATAGATTTTTAGCTCTGAATTGGTTGAATGTCAACAAGAAAAATATAGATAACATATAGAAGGAGCTGAGTATTAATACCACACAAAAAGATTTTTTTTTACAAAAGTTAAGTTTTTGCTCTTACAGTTGTTTGGGAAAATAGGTCCTTTTAAATTAATTTGGCAAAATTGGTTCTTTTAAATTGTTTTTATGTTCCTGATTTAATATAGTTCAAAATATGCTCATTTAATTTTTTACTAGAGCCTTTACTTAAAATTTACAGTAATATTTCTTGTAAGTTACAATTTTAATATTTATCTTGGGACACTTACTATATAATAATTTGGGTAACATTTCTTGCTCAAGTGCTGGAGGGATTGCACAAAAAAAGTTTGAGTCTAAATTCCAGACAAATGTCAAGAGCTGATGAAGAAGAATTTGTATTGCAGAACAAGAGAACTGAACAAGAGGCATTTCCCTTTTCTTTTTCCGGATTTCACTGATTTAAACCACATTTACATTTGGAAAGGTCAAAAGTGAGCAGTGGTTCTTTTTGTATCAATAAATGGGATCACATTTGACATGATATGATGAAGGGTAATATTGTTTTTTTTCTTTTTGCAAGCTTAGTGTGTAATTGGGAATCTGGTGTACTCCTTAAGTTATGATCGTTGATCCCCATCAGTCCTATGGTTTGTAGTCAATGATATAAGGGTGCAGGAATTGTATATAAGATTTCTTAAGAATCCCAGTTTGTCTACATTTATCTAATGTGATCATATATTGATGTCTTCAAACATTTGCTAGTTATACCATTGTTGACTACCCTGTTATTTTAGCACCATATTGTCTTACTCCCCAATTATTACTTTTTCAGAATAAAGATGCACAAAAGCCTTTCATGTTTTTTGTTTGCCTTGGAATCATTGGTGACTCCTGGCAACTACAAGGACTAGTCTCTGCAGTTTTCTTTGGCATGGCTTTGGAAGTGATTTGCCATTGCTTTCTTCTCAGGGTTGAGAGAGAATGACTGGCCCCAGGTCCCCCCAGCTAGCTTTTTGCCTAAGGCAGGCCTTGTACTCATGATATCCCCATTTTTAGCTCAATGCTTTTACCACTACAGCAAATTTGCTCTCATAGGACAGGTTTATCTTGTCAGGTATTTAAAGAAAGAAAGTGATCAAATATGAGGGATCGGCATTCTGGATGCCTTCCACTGTTTTTGGATTAGAGCTCTCACATAGCATATTTCTGCTAGGCTTTTGTTTGAGGATGAAGCCTAAAACATTTTCAGGGTACTATTTTGTCTACCCTTCACATTTATCTATTTAACGAAATGCAAAAATCAAGACAGTGGTTTATGGATAAACATATAAACACTTGGAAAAAGAAGGAGCACTTGTTACTATACTTTTGACGTAAAACATAAAGGTAAAATGTTAACAAACAATTTAGATTTAACATTTTAACCAATGTTAAGATAGAAAAACCAGAAATGCACATTCTTGCAAATGGAAAAAAAGCTATCTCCAAGGCTATCTAAAGGAAATTGCACATCATGGTTTTTTTTTTTTTTTTGGCCTCTTCCTCCAAGTATGAATTGGATTTTGCTTAACATTTAGTGACAGGTTTTCTTTAGGGTTGCCTTTTGTTCATTTTGTTGGTGAGCCTTTGGAAAGAAATGTTGATTTTTCAAGGTGCTGGGGGAAATAGCTCGATCCTAGACAAATTGCCTCAGAAGTCTGCAAAATGACTCCATCCACCACAGAGGCATGGTTGTAAAAATTGAAAAGGTTTTTACTTTTGACTCTTCCAAGGATTGCAGAAAGAGATATTTGCTAGTGTGCGTTCTTTGAAAACTGTTGCTTGGCACATTAATACCAAACAAAGTATTCTGGGAACACTGTATGTCGAACTTCTTTCCCTTTCTCCTATATCAAATGATGTGAGTCAGATGTTTCTTGCAGGTCTACTAAAATCTTATATATGCTTTCTTAGCACTTATTTGTACAGACCTAACTGCACTTGAGACAATAAATCTGAAAGTTCTTCTCTTTGTGTAAAGTACAAGTAAGGAAAGAACACGTCTAAATCATTAGAGCACTATTTAGATAGGTTAGTCCCATCTAATTTTTTTTATTCTAATAGAACTGAGATTGGATTTGTTGCAAGTAGGTCTCAACATTAATAAAACAGTATGTAAACATTTATATAAGCAGTATATAAGCAGTGTATTGTATACAGGAATCATTTACTTCAGCTAAAGTCTTGAATGATGAAATGGAAAAATACAGGCCAAGAAATGAATCCTATATGACCCAATAGCATTATTTTGATATGATTCCTTAAAAAAAATTAACTGAATTTAAGATACACTAATCTGATTAATTCAAGTCTGATGATGCCCTTTACTTATAGAGGAAGTTCTCAACTTACAACCACAAGTGAGACCAGAATCTCCATACTAAGTGATGAACTTTTTTGCCATAGTCATTAAGTATGCAGTCAGTAAATCTGGCTTGTCCTATTGACTTTGTTTATCGGTGATGGGTTGAGAAGGTCAACCAACAACAGTTATATGACCCTGGGAAGTTGTAACCATCAGAGATCCACGCTGGTTGCCAAGACCACAAATTTTGATCCTGTGACTGCAGGGATACTGCAACGATCATAAGTGCAAGGACCGGTCATAAAACACTTTTTTCAGCACAGTCATAACTTTGAGCAGTCACTAAATGAATGGTTGTAAGTCATGGTCTACCTGTACACTATATCTAAAGGAATTTTTAAATATTATGTCCATTATGCTATTTCAGATCATTTAGACTCTAGAAAATGTGCAGGTTAGCAAAGATAAATTGCAAAATATAATACAACTCATAGAGCCTGTTCAAAACACAATTTCTTGTGATAAAATGCCGAAATGTTAGCATCGTTTATTCAGAACCTTTATAAAAGTTTTAATTTCTCTCTCTTTGTGTGTGACAGTATTAATGATGGCTCTGTTGTGACTGCATATACTTGCATCTGTTTTCTGTGTTGAAAAAATTAAATTAATTGGAGATGCAGATGCACAAATATATATCAAGTGTGGCTCCTTGATATCATTGCTTGTGAAGAATATAATTATTGCTCCTCAGTGAATAACAATTTATAGCAAAGGTGAGCTCAAGGAACTGCTTGTTGTATATTTGGTCTGCAGCCAAATCCATTATTGATTTTGTTGCTGGTAGGTAGTTTGCCCCACCACTCAGCAGTGTGTAATTTAATTTTCAGGATGTTTTTAGGATTTAATATAGCACCTTATCTCAAGCTTTAGATATTAGTATTTTGCTTTTTCATTTTTTAACAGCAACAGTAGCCTCTCCTTTAAGCTATATATGCCCTTTGAGATCATATATATCATCTAGAAAAGTGTCAAGAATTTTAGCACACAGGTATAGATGTATGGAGCCATGGTCATTTGTAACAACCATCTCAAAAATTATAATCCAAAGAGAAACTAATGTCATGAAATTTATTGTATGGGAACATTATGAAACATCAGGGGAAAACTGAGTAATCAAGTCTATTTTATTTGCTTTCTAAAATTAATCTAAATAAATTAGGAAACTTTAATGCTGGCTTTACAGATAAGGATAGCTACAATACTCATTTTTCTGATTTCACTAAATGGGGTAAATGTTCTATGCTCCCATGTCCTGTGAACCAAAGCTAAAGAATCTCTTGTGAATGTGTATATGTATGTATGTGAACAATATGTTGACTTTTGGACATAGATCCAACCATTTCCCATTCTGCCTATGGTTAAGGCTGAGAGAATTCCCCATAGAGTGCCAATTTGTTCATAGAGGCATAAGGCCTTTATTGACACTTTCCTCAATTGACCCAATTTACATTGTTGTCCTACTATCAGCAGTGTCTACATAAAAAGTAAAATTGCCCCTGGGAGGAAAGGCTTTTAGACAACTTTTGTCTCAGGATTTTCATACTGCAAAACCAGGAATGGTCAAACAACAGTTTATGTCTCAGCAGAAGTGCAGTGACACATTGAAGACAGAGCAATCTCAACTTCAGAACATATTGCAATATTAATCCCTATTAACATCTGAAATTTTTGAGTCCTAGGCTCCATAACTTATTTTACTGTCTCATCAATTCCTTTAGGGACCATAACTTACCCACTCCTAACACTTCCAGTCATCATGTCTGCTACTTTATCTTGTAGTAAATACCTGTTTCCTAAAAGCTGTATGACAAGACCCAAGCAAAGAATACATTTAAATATCTACCTTAACTTTACTTATTAATATTTGCAGAGATTATATAGTAGATATAAGAATTACAAGGACCAGCAGTAATAAAATATATGTAGGTAAGAATATACATAAGATGTGGATGTAAGAACAGGATGGCCAGTCTGCTTGGCATCCAATGCCTTTGCAGTCTTGGCTGGAAGAAGTTGGAGATCAGGTTTAATTGGAAAGCTGCTTAAAAGGTAAAGTCTAGTGGGAAGGCTGGCACTTACCAAGAAAATAGATGATAAAAATGCCCTCATGTTTTCTGGCCCTTATGTTTTCTAAAAATCTCCACTTCTTCAAAGATGGTCAGCTCTCAGGCTTTCATTGGCTACATTCCTTTTCTTCTTTTGGTTTTGGATTTGCTCAAATTAGATGAACTAGATCCTTAGCACTTATGATTGGATGTCTCTAAGTTCCAGCTTTCACAAGTGGCAAGGCAAATTGTATTATTGTTTTTACATGCCTGACTTATAGCAAAGATTTGCAAAACTCAATGTTACTTTCAGCTTTCCACCATTCTCCTATTAACCTTTCATTGACAGATTACACTTTCCACTATTATTTCTAATGGAGGTATAAATTTTCTGTATGCTTGTGTGCAAACAATAAAGAAGATCAAGAAATATAAGTAGCAGTAGAAGACATAAATATCTACAATTAATTTAAATGTTAACCTAATGTTAACATTAGCTATAGTCTGCCTCTTCCTCTTTTGAAATCAAACCTTTCTATTCAAATAATAGAAATCTTCATCCTTCTAAATTTTATTCTCCTGGATCAAGAGTCTATCCAATGCCGATTGCAACTAATTGCATCTACCATACTTCCAAATAGATATGAAAAACTATTTAACAAATAGTCTGTATAGATTCTCAGTCATCCAGGTTATGATTGTCCCGAAGGTGGTTTTTCAGGAGGCAACTGGACTTTGTTGCTTTTTCTTTTGAAGGCGTTTCACTTCTCAATCCAAAAAGCTTCGTCAGCTCTGATAGGATAGTGGGGAATGGAAGAATTTATATTTCTTGCAGACATCTGGTCATTTGCATCCTTTTGGAGGCTCATTGAAAAACTTGAAGGCTTATCTGTGTCCTGAGACACCTGAATAGTGCTTCTGGTTCCTGTATAGTGGTGGGATTCAATTTTTTTTTACTACTGATTCTGTGGCCATGGCTTGGTGGTAGTGGCATGGCTTGGTGGTTGTGGCATGGCTTGGTAGTCATGGCAGGGAAAGGATACTGCAAAATCTCCATTCCCACCCACTCCAGGGGAAGGATACTGTAAAATCCCCATTCTGTCCTCACCCCACTAACCTGCTCTCCAGCTCCTGTGCAGGGCAACAAAAGAAGACCCAGCCAATCAGCTGGGACTCGGGAGGCAGCGAATAGATCAGTAGTGGGATTCAATTTTTTTACTACCGGTTCTGTGGGCGTGGCAGAGGAAGGATACTGTGAAATCTCCAGTCAGAGGTGGTATTTGCCGGTTCTCTGAACTACTCAAAATTTCTGCTACCAATTCTCCAGAACTGATCAGAACCTGCTGAATACACCACCTCTGTTCATGGGAACAGAGTAGTGCTTCTGGTTCCTATAAACCTTCAAGTGCTTCAATGACCCTTTAGGATGCAAATGACCAGCTGTCTGCAAGGAATGTAAATCTTTCCATTTCCCACTATCCTGTCAGAGCTGAAGAAATTTCTTGGATGAGAAACGAAATGTCTTCAAAAGAAAAAACAATATTTGACTGTTAACCTTTCATTTAGTGCTTTGGGGTATCTGATGGAGATCAGAAAGTGAATCCACCTTATTCAAAAATCAGAATCAGAAATCCTACAGCTTTAGCTGAATGCTCAGCACTGAGAATAGAGAAGACTCATTAAAACTAGTGCCACCAGCTCATTTTACCTGCAGGGCAATGGGCAAGTGAAACCTTGGAGTGCTATTAACTTAAATGATTCTTATGAGTAAAATCTCCAATAGCACTACTGAACAATACTCTTTTGCATTTGTGGTTAGCTTCAGCTATATCATTATAGAGCAATGAATTTTACAGACTATAATAGCTGTGATAGGTTTGACCAGAGGGTACAGAGTGCAGAACTCAAAAGCACAATTTCAGAAAAGGGTGAAAGGTAAGAAGAAAATATTTCTATCAGTTGATAATTCACATCATTGCGGGAATTTGGCTCTCAGCTTTTTCAACAAGGAAATTACACAACTGCAATGGCAGGACATGTTATTGAAAAATGGGCTGTGCAAGTTGGGCAAAACTATTTTTTTGCCAAAAAATACAAACTGGAAGCTTATAATTGGAATTGAGAGTAGTTACGTCACAGCATACAGGAATTTTCTAAAGTAAGGATAGGCATTATTTCACAGGTTACATCCAATTTTTTATTGGGTGGATTTTTATTTATGATTTTATTTATTTATTCATACAATTTATAGGCCACCCATCTTACTTCAAGGTAACTCTGGGCTGCTTACAATCATAAAAGAGAAAAACTCTATAAACTAAAAACATAAAGAAGTTAATACAAAATACAAACACCATGGCTCAATAGTGTTTATAGCAGGATGGCGGAGAGGTGGAATCTGTTATTAAGCAATCAACCAACTCCATTGTGATGCTCTCCCATTGGAGCCCTAAGCTAAGAAAGCCCTTTCTTTCTCTTCCTCCCGCCCCATTCCCCAGAATGAAAGAACCTCAGTAGATGGGGCCATATCATATAAATAATGTTAGCTTCAAATTCTCAGGTTCTCCCCATTTATTCAAGTAGTTTTCAAGGTTAATATTGTAAGTCTTGATGTTTTACATCTCTTCTGTGATTTAACAGAATAAAACATCACTGAAAATTATAATCACAATCAATTGTGCTTTGGGTTTGATAGCAAACTTGTGGTTGCATTCCAACAAACACAAGAGTGTGAGCAAAAAGGAATGGACATTAAAATTAAATGAATTAAACATATTTATGCATTTGCTTCACATGTATTAAATTTCAGCTAAGATGATAGTTCCTAAGGTATCCTGGAGCCAAGCCAAACTGGGCTTTGTAAGTCAAAATCAGAACTTTTGATCTCAGAAGTCAACTGGCAAGCAACTAATCACTACAAATTTGTATCATATTTACTTAGTAGTTCTCATCTGCTGAAGTTTGTACCAGGTGTAGCTCCTGAGTTGTTTTCAAAGACAATCCCATCCAGTATAGTAACCAAGTGGTGACTGCCAACTGCCAATATTGAATAATATAATAATGTAATGTGGCGTGCTTGGAGCGGAACAGGTTGAGATCTAAACATCCAACTATTTCTACTGCTTAAGTAATTATAGAAGATGATTTTAACACACACAATATGTGGAAATAACATTTGATAGAACCCCCCCCCCCAATGATGTCAAATTTGTCTTGCATTTTGGATAAACAACCTGAGTTTGACCAGACAAGTGCAATATGGATATCACTGAACTGAATTTACACTGGCCATGGTGGATGTGTAGATGCCCTCTATAAGTGGAGCAAAATACCACCTCCAAATTGTGACTGCGGGTCCAAAAAACAAACTATCCAATATTTAGTGACAAGGGTTCCAAAATAGAGCCTATAATGGACACTTTGTTGATTTCCTGGCTGTGACAAATAAAGCAAAAAATTAAATCTGTAATCTAGACATGCATTTATAACACTTTAGACTTTAGAGTTCATAGTTTGTATTTGCATTTGTGTATTTGTGTTTTTATTGAAATGTCATGTGGATGTGTCATACGATAAATAAATACCAAGTGCTGATAAGGATATGAATCATTTCAACTAGGACCTTCTGATCTAAAAGGGGTTGCAAGTCTTGCACTAACCTCAGCTGCTCAATGAGGCCATGGTTTCTATATGCAGGAACTGCAGATTTAGCATGATTTTATTTTATTTATTCATTCGATTGCTACAGGTTCAGTTTCTATTACCAAGTTGTGGATCAATGTTATCAGTGGAAGAACATCTATTTGAAGCTAACTTTGGAACAATACATGAATGAGAAACCTGGGATGAATTCTCAATTTACTTCTTCCCACCCAAACCTTCATGGCAACCAGACATTGGGTGTGGACTAGAGTGAAAATTTAAGCTGATGATACCTCATTTCAAACCAACCAATGGCCTCTCTCAGAGGTTTGCTAAAAAAAATAAAAATAAAGTTAAAATAATAATAATAATAATAATAATAATAATAATAATAATAATAATACCAAGCCTGCAGTGATTATTGGTTTGGACATTTTTCTTTCAATACTACTGAATAGAACCAATGACTCCTTAGTGTCCACTAAGAGATTATGAGCAACAGTTCCAATGACCAACCACTCCTTAGTGTCCACTAAGAGACTATGAGCAACAGTTCAAAGCCAATGAAAAAAGAATGCATGGTTCTTCTTATGTAATAGCTTGGGCCATTACAGGGAAGATATGATGGGCCCTACCATCATATCTTCCCTGCTCACTACTGTGGGAATCTGGTTTAGTCAACATGCTACCACTGAGCTCACTTGGTTTACCCAGAATGTACTTTATTCCAACAATACTTACTCAGTCTTGGAACCAATTTAGTTCTTTTTTCTGATTTTTATTCCACTGGAAAAGACAACCACTATCCTACTAGTATATGGACAGTTGCTGCAGCTCCAAAAAGACATTGCATCTATTGCCCACTTCAGTAACTTCTTCTGTCGGTGAAAATATACTCATTTGGGTCCGTTACCAATATCACCTTACTATGCTTGTTCTTTTTTGTGTTTCATGTAATCTCTGTTCTGTGTTCACCTTCCTTTCTTCCTCTGGCAATTTCAGATTGAAGGTATAAATCCAACCAATTTCATTTTCAAATCAGTCTCAAATCAGTCTCCAGATCATACAGGATCTACTCTAAGACACACAGTTTAAGAGACGTAAGAGATAACAGAACTATCATCAGGATTTCATTTTAAATTGGTCCTTCTTGCCATTCTTCAGGAAATCCCTCAAAGTTGGCTATGTCAACAGGCATGAGAATCTCAAGGGAACACTGAGAATGAATATTATCTCTTATAGGCAACATTTGGTCTGTGCAACAGAAAGACTGATCATTTTATTTTGGAATGTATTTATTAAGTAGGACTGAATGATGTAATGAGCATCATAGAGCCAGAGTATAAAGACTCCCAGTCCATTCTTGGAACCAACTGATGGTCTCACCTTTGACCTTTATGTCTTTTTATTACTTGAAATGGCAAAGACTATTTCTTTTCAACTGTACTTTGCCAATATTGACATCTTGCAAAGGTCTTCTTTGACTGCATAGAGCATAGGTCCCCAAACTTGGCAGCTTTAAGACTTGTGGACTTCAACTCCCAGAATTTCTCAGCTAGCCAGAATTCTGGGAGTTGAAGTCCACAAGTCAAAGTTGCCAAGTTTGGGGACCTCTGGCATAGAATTTACTAGGTTAGAGAGCTTCATGCCAAGTGATGTTGGTTTATTTATTTTTTATTAGTTTATAATGTAGCATACAAAAACAAAAGCAGATAATAGGAAAATGGGAAAGGGAAAAGGGAAGGGAAGAGTGAGGGAAAAAGGGAAAAAAGAAAGAAAAGGCATTGACTTCTGACTCCTCTTGGAACACTAAAATAAGACATCAAACCTCAACTTTTGAGTTTTCCATAATAGTTTAAGTGATGTTTATTGATGGATTGATTTTCTTAGATTTTTGAAACTTTCCATTTTAAAATATTGTTTACTTTTTGCTGTTGTTGAGGCTGTGCCTCACTCTGGGAACTTTTAAGATGATATACCTGAGGGCATTCATTTGATGTAGTGAAACTCTGAAATTTGTGAAATCTCATAAAGCAGGTTAATTTGCTTGTTTCGATGCAGGGCCATAATGATGGCTTCTGAAATGCTTCTCTGAAGTATTGCAAAGAGTAATGCCTTAGGGCAGGGGCCTTCAAACTTGACAGCTTTAAGACTTGTGGACTTCAACTTCCAGAATTCCTCCTCCAGTCATGTTAGCTCAGGAATTCTGGGAGTTGAAGTCCACAAGGCTTAAACTTGCCAAGTTTGAAGACCCTTGCCTTAGGGCAAAAGTCCTTTTACTGTATACTTAAAAAAACTATAGCACAGAAAAGAGGAAAGGAGCATTGGATCCAGTAAACCGTTGAAGTAAAATGATTCTACACATTTGGATGTCAATTGCCAAAGGCAGCCTTACTTAGAACAGCTTACATCCTGCAATAATACTTTCAATGTTATTAAAACAACATCTACCTATCCAAGATTCTTGGAAAGGGCTCGATAGGTTGATAAAAGTGCCCAAGTGCCAAGGCAAGTCTTAATGTCTGGTTGACTATGGAACAAACCATAATAATTATAATAATTTCCTGCTGATTGTTATAGAAGAAGCAATGTACTTCCTGTCTAATTCATGAAAAATGTTAAATAATTATATCGGTTATCAGAGAGATCAGTAAGTCATTTGCAGGAAACTATTTAGGTATCTCATTGGCTTGTATAACAATGATTAAGGAAGGGTGAGACCTTCTTTATCTGTATCTTGCTATCTCCTTAATAGCATTTCCCTAATATCTTAAGAAACTTCTTTTTGGGAAATTGAATTATTTCAACTTCCTGCTAAAAACCTAATTCCCACAACACTGTCTTATACCTACATATATTTACTCATGTAGCAGGCTGCATTACTGTTATTCTTCTCATCTCTCCTATTACCTCAATCTATTTGTACATTATGATTTATCACTTGTTTGTATCTTATGATTTATGATCTATGACATATCACTTTGTTGTTTGTATGTACATTGAGAGCTTATGCACGAGAGGCAAATTCCCTGTGTTCCAATGACCCTTGGCCAATGAATTCTATTATAATCTAACTTCAGAAAGTGAGAAAGAAATGAAAATATCACCATTGGAATCAAAAAGATCTACTACTTTGTGGAAACTTTGTCAGGCACAAGTAAAAGCAAGATCTTCTAGCACAAAATATTTCAAAAGTGGTTACAGTAAAACTCAAAAATTCTTGTTTTCAAATGCTACTGCAAATAAATGCATTGTACCTCCCCACTTCCCTCTCTCTCTTTCCAGACAGACAGACAGATATAGATTCATGTTATTTCATAAGCAGCTCTGTATAATTCATATAATTATTCTGGTATAATTTATTTGGACTATAAACACAGAGAATGTATTTCTGCCAAAAGCCTTTATAAAGGCATCCTAAATATGCAGGGCATGTAGTTTTACATGTGAGAAATGATGTTTATCTGTCAGGCGGTGCAAATAAGAACACCAAATAATTCTGCCATTAACTTCTACTTGGAATATTTTCATCTGCATTTATTTGAACTGTCCCTTTAAAAAAAAATCCTGTGTTCAAAATAGGACATAGATAAATTTGGAGCAGTTCCATCATTTGAATAATCAACCATTTAGTGACATGTCTAGCCCTGTTTAATGGCTGAATCTGTAAAAGTATGACCTCAAGCACTGGTTAACTTTAAAATAGCTGTGCCCACTGCATGACATAGCCAACAGGAAGCCATTAGAGCTGCAGCAATTACCATGTACATCCATCGACGAAGTCCCTATTTTATTTTAATCTGCTTAAGTGCATTTTCTGCACGAGGTTAAAATATAAATCCCTTCTCCTGAACAAGACTGGTTTTCTGGCTGACTTGAGAGTGCAATTTACAACTGATTTAATTTGTTCTTCACAAACATTCCTAATGACATTACCCCAGTGCATATACTGACTGCCTCCTCTTATTCCATTAACTCCCAAATTGGGTTTAAAGACCATATTGATGCTAGATGTTATTATGGGTGATTATCAAAACAACAGACAATGGGGCAAAGTGTTTACTAACAGGATTTTATATAATTTCTGTAATAACTACAACAGATGGTAATGCTACAAACAATAAATCAAGCTTTTCAGTGCTGAAATAAATTGGCAGCTTGCAGTACAGAAATGCTGTATCTAACTATATACAGATGCTTCAGTCATCAAACTGTATTGTGTGTTCTTATTAGAAAATGGGTCTGTTACTGCTATTACAGGAAATCTTTTCCATTTGCCATTACAAATGCATATTTTCAATAAAAATTGTTTTTAACTGCTTAGGTGGTTGAAATATACTTCATACATTTGATTATGAGCTGGCTGTCATGTGGAGCAAGTTTTAGTCAAAGCTATTTGTTGGTTTTATGGGAGGGCATACTCATATTACATTGATGATAAATACACGTATTTTCAGGAGGAAAAAAATATCTGGTAATGAAAACAAAAGGAAACACGATACACTGCTAATTCAATAGTTGATCCTCAAAAGAATAGCTTTTTGTTGAAGCTCAAACTTTACTGAATTAAAGATGAGCAGTTTGCTTCTAAGCTCAGTTCAAGATGCTGGTTATGATTCAGAAAGATCTGTCTGACTTGAATCTTCGCTATATTCAAGACTGGGTGCTCTGAGAAGGACTTGCTCATCCAGCCTAACTGGTGGGAAAGTAGGAGGATGCTGACATTCCCTGAGATGTTAAGGTAGAGGGAGGCTAAAGGTAGAACAACTTGCCTTACAAAATCAGGATGGCTCCTTCTCTATTGACATTTAGAAATGGTGCCAAGGAGGTCTTTGCTTATATAGAATTTTTTGGGGGAGAAGGAGACATGAGGTAATGCTTAAGTTGGGGGATGGCTGCCAGTTTATGCATGGATGAAAATTGAATATTGAATAAGTCCTCAAATTATGACCACAATTGAGTCCAAAATTTCTGTTAAAGGAGACATTAGTTAAGTGAGTTTTGTCCCATTTTGTTACCTTTCTTGCCTGAGTTCTTAAGTGAATTGCTGCATTTGATTTATTAGTAGCAATAGCAATAGCACTTAGACTTATATACCACTTCACAGTGTTTTATAGCCCTCTCTAAGCAGTTTACAGCATATTGCTCCTAACAATCTGGATCCTCATTTTACCCACCTCGGAAGGATGAAAGGCTGGCCATGCCCATCCCTGTTTTAGTGAAGAGGAAAAAAGTTGCGATTCGTCACATGACCACAATGCGTCACGAGTTTGACACTCCTGTTCTAGTCTATGTCGTTGGTGTAGTTCTGATGAAAAAGCTATTCTAAATTTTATGGGTGTCATGGGTTTTTGACAATTACCTTGTCTTTTTTAATACTTTTTCTCTCAGGAGCAAGGAGTGAACTGCCTCACCTATATTCCTCGATAATCTAATAAATTAAGTAATGTTAATTTAACAGGTGGCATTCCTAAGTGCTAAACAAGACAGTATTGTGAGGTTAAATGAAACAACATCAGGAAAGTTAACCCAAAGTCAAATGTGTGTGGGATTAATGAACTAAAAAAAAAAAAAGCTAGGGTTGGGTAATTTTTTAAAAATGAAAGGACTACCTGCTTTTTTGTAGGGAACACAGAACCCAAATATGCCAAACTTTCATTAAAGCATATGTTTTGAATTTAGAAGAAGCTTGAAATGTAGGAAAAATGTGAAGAATGCATAGTTAATTTTAAAGAGTTGATTTTCTATACTGTAGTTTGTGCATTAAGCAAGCTATTGAATTATATTGTCTGCAAGAACCACTCTAGTTCCATGACTCTAAGCTAATGAAAAAATAAATGATTTTAAAATAAATATTTCACTACAATACCTAGCTGCTGTGCCATAGCTTTTATACTTATACATAAAATATTCTTATGATTTTCTTTGCTTCTCTTTTTCCTTTTTAGTTCATGAGTCAGGCATTGTTTATCTCTGATAGCATCTTTGTAGGCTCCTAGTCTCAGGCCATAATAAATAATTATTCTTCTAATTTTGTAAGGTTCGGAGTTATTAGCCTAACTTTACAGATATGAAAGGCATTCCTTATCGGGGATGCATAGCAAACACCGAACGATAAAGAGCTGCCTTTGCTATTCATGTCCTCTATGCATTATGTCCCACCATTATAATGAACAAATATGTTCTAAATTATATCTAATAAAGAGGTTTAAAAGCACATTCTCAACATTATAAGAAACTTTAATTAGAATTTCACAAAGGTGCAATCTGATTATTTGCTAATTGGCTTTCCCTATTTTCCCCCCTAGAGTTCCACAAAGCTCCCGAGATACTAAAGAGCAAACAGCGCTTTAAGGCCATGGTACATTGTGACAACAGTGATAGATATGCTAATTTCTTCATTCACTCCACTTCACTTCTTTTATTCTTTCCAATTAAAGCAAATGCTACTGAAACTGTAATTAAGCAAGTCCCGTACCTCTGATTGCTTGCTGTTTTAATGAAACCCTATTGATTTTGCTTTTATTTCTAATGGCTACACATGGCCTTCAGTGGTCAAACACATGGATGCCACAGGGCCATAAATGGACTTCATTTTGGTTCAGTAAAAGGCTGACCTTAGCCAAAGAATATCAAAAGAGCTATTTATTCTAGTTCTCTATGGCTTCTCTATATTTGCATGAGCAAAGCCTTTCAGAGGAAAACACAAATTTAGTTAAAAAGCAAATTTTTGTGAAGGTATTGAAATCGTTTTGATTAGCTGCCATATGTAATGTTTAGATCCCAAGTGTAATCTGCTATGTTCCCTTAATACACACAAAAAACACATACAGTGACGGAAAAAAGTATTTGATCCTCTGCTGATTTTGTAAATTTGCCCACTGACAAAAGAAATGATCAGTCTGTAATTGTAATGGCAGGTGTATTTTAACAGTGAGAGGCAGAATAACAACAAAATAATCCAGAAAAACGCATTTCAAAAAAGTTATAAATTGATTTGCATTTTAATGAGTGAAATAATTATTTGACCCCCTCTCAATTAACAAAATTTGTGGCTCCCAGGTGTCTTTTATACAGGTAATGAACTAAGATTAGGAGCACTCTCTTAAAGGGAATGCTCCTAATCTGAGCTTGTTACCTGTTTAAAAGACACCTGTCCTCAGAAGCAAGCATATAGGCACGCAAACAAACCCGTTGCCTGTTAGAGCAATAGCAATAATAAAATATTACTTCAAATTATGAAAAAAACCATGTTTTGAATTCCTTTATTTTCAAATATAATTTCTCTTCAATGTTATAATTATCTGATTAACAACAATGAAATGTAATAGGAAACTGCCATGATTTATTTTAAAACAGGTTACATTAAGAACAAAATAAAGCCTTTAAAAACTGTTTAGACCAACATTGGTACCTAAGATATTACCAATTGGTATTGCAACCAAATTAGAGTAATTTTTGACTTACTACAAGAATTGAGATCAAATTTGCTGCTGCTCAGTAAATTCAGTGAATTTTGCCCCATTTTACAACTTTTCTTGTCACAATTGTTAAGTGAATCACTGCAGTTATTAAGTTAGTAACATGGCAGTTAAGTGAAACTGGTCTCCCCATTGACTTTGCTTGTCAGAAGGTCACAAAAGAGGACCACAGGACCCTGGGAAACAGTCATAAATACACGCCAGTTGCCAAAAGTCTGAATTTTGATCGTATGATCACGGGCATACTGCAATGGTCGTAAATGTGAAAAATGGGCATAGGTTACTTTTTTCATTGCCATTGTAACTTGAAAATATGTTGTAAATTGAGCACTACCGGTACAAGTTGATACATATACAATTTGATGGAATCCAATTATAGTTGAAGGCCATCAAATTAGAGAATTCTGAAATCATATTGTGGATTAAAATGGACTATATGTTGAACAATCCAACTATGTTTTGTCAGCATGTTGCCATGAAAAAGAACTTTCTGTTTAATATATTCATATATATTGAACAACATGTAGATAGAGCAAATAAAAGAACAGTTGATTATTCTGAAATGCCCTGTAGAATATGTAGATAAAAAGCTGTTAAACCATATCATTTTATTATTTATTGGAATTTTAGCCTAATTGTCGCAGCATTAAAGGTGTATCACAATTAATCATAAACATGCTAACATTTTGTTTGAGGAAAAACAGGAGGTAAGAGTATTAGATATGTTCACCACTTGAATTGACCAAATATAAAGGTGGGATAAAAAAAAATCTAACAATAGCAACAGCATTATCGGTATGAAAAAATAGGATATGCAGAACAGTGTAGAAATCACCCCTGCTGAAAGAACCATTGTAGTATTAGCACAAATCAATTCTCTTCCTAGTGGGTAAAATCCCCAGAGGTCATGGAAAATTTGAAATATGTATTTTAGGACTATGATTTTATACAATTCTACCCAAATCTATCCTTCAGGTGCTATAATTTCAGACCTTAAGTGTAAAGTGCCATTGGACTGCAAGACGATTAAACCGGTCAGTCCTAGAGGAGTTCAATCCTGACTGTTCTTTAGAAGGCCAGATCCTGAAGATGAAACTCAAATACTTTGGCCACCTAATGAGAAGGAAGGACTCATTGGGGAAGAGCCTAATGCTGGGAAAGATTGGGGGCAATAGAAGAATGGGATGACAGAGAAAGAGGTGGCTGGGTGGAGTCACTGAAGCAGTAGGTGTGAACTTAAATGGACTCCAGGGGATGGTAGAGGACAGGAAGGCCTGGAGGAATGTTGTCCATGGGGTCGCGATAGACACGACTTTGCAACTAGTGACAACAACAACCCAAGTTTAAGGCAGTATGGAAATACTTAGATGTATTATCTAAGACAAGCCTAGGCTTACTAGAATAATCAGTGGAGTGGCCAACTTGGCTACAGAAATCCACATTTTCATGTGTTCATAGAAAAAAAAAAAAGATTGGGGATATTCTGCCAGAGGTTTTAGTTATGACAACCTTAAGACTGATTATGTTTCTTAGAATACTTTGATATTTAGTCTAGAAGCTAGTGGCCTTTATCCTGAAACATACTACAATCCAATCAAAGAATTCATAAGAAGCCATGTATTATTTCATTATAGTCAATAAGCTCTTCTGCCACAGACGTTCTGAAAAGGACCAGGGTTGGCATTAACTAGTGTCCTGGTTCCTGGCAGCAATATCCAAAGACTAGGAGCACAGACATTGCTGAGATCAAATTAAAGTGCAGTGGAGAAAATGCAGGTTGGCACAAGTTGGATAATGCCACTTTTGAAAGGAAGCAGAAAGGCACAATTCCAGGTGGTTCCAGAGGTGGGTATTCAGCATGTTCTGACCAGTTCTGGAGAACCGGTAGCGGAAATTTTGAATAGTTAGGAGAACCAGCAAATACCACTTCTGACTGGCCCCGCCCCCATCTATTCTCTGCCTCCCGAGTCCCAGCTAATGCAGTGGAGAACAGAGCTGGAAAACAGGTTAGTGGGGTGGGGAGGGAATGGGGATTTTGCAGTATCCTTCCGTACCATGCCCACCAAGCCACACCCACAGAACTTTTTGAATTTTTTTTGAATCAAAAAAATTTTTTTTGAATCCCACCACTGGATGGCTCCCATGATAGGATAGAGACAAGCTCTTCAAATCTTCTCAATGCAGCTGCTGAAGTGCTGCCAGCCCACGGTTAATCTATCTTATATTTCTTTCCTTTTTTACCTTTTTTCCTTGTCTCACCTGTATTAAATTTTAGAGTTTAAATTCTGGATTTCTCACCTTTCCCTGGGACCGGAAGCCATATGGGATCATCAGGCCATAATTTTTGAATAGAGTTTCACCAGGTAATCATAGAGATTACAGTACAAAATTAAAAAAAAAAAAACCAGGAAGACTGTTAATGGCAAACTATTTCTGTAGCATACAAGTAGTTCTTGACTTACAATAGTTCATTTAGGGTTAGGGTTAGAATATGCAAAGTTACAATGGCACCAAAAAAAGTGACTCATTACCATGTTTCACAGTTACGACCTTTACAGCATCCCTATGATGTGATCAAAATTCAGATGCTTGGCAACTGGTTCATACTTATGACCCTTGCTGTGTCCCAAGGTCATGTGATCCCCCTTTGCGACCTTCTGACAAGCAGTCAATGGGGAAAACTGATTCATTTAACAACCGAGTTACTAATTTATCAACTGCAGCGATTTGCTTAACAACTGAGGCAAGAAAGGTTGTAAAATGGGACAAAACGCACTTAACAAGTGTCTCACTTAGCAACAGAAATTTTGGGCTCAACTGTGGTCGTAAGTCAAGGACCTGTATCTGTACTGTGAGCCTGATATTTTTTGGGAAGGCTCAGTCTCATGTAGAGCCATAGAGGATGCAGTCCTGGAATCAATCAGCCATTATATCAACAGTCATTACATTCTCTCTGGCTAGAGTCTGAGCCTGTTTTTTTCCCTGAGAGCTTCCTTGTCCCAAGCCCTGAAAGTGACCATGGTCAGCTCTGAAGTCGGGCTGCCAAGGAGCCATTTAATCCATATTCTCCAGAGCTCTTGGCTGCTACAGCCCCACCATCGTCTCAATAACTTTTCCCCAAAGGGAAGGTTGGAGATAAGAAAAATAATTACTGTATATGTTAGATCTTAGATCTAGGCCTCTTAAACCAACCCTCTTTAAGGACTTCTCTAATTCCTCTGAGAGGTATTGGCTACAGCTCATATCTACCTCTTAGTCTTTTTCCTTTTGACCAATATTGAACAGCCAGGTGGAAAAGGGGTCTAAGCCTCACAGTGGGTTGCTATGATTGCTGAGGGCTCTTGGATCCCTGATAAATCCCACAGAAGATTCTAGGATCCTCCAAATACTTCAGTCACGGCAGCCAATTGGGAAAAAAAAAATATCAGCAATGAAATCAAATAATCTAGTCAAAGACTTTTCTCCCGTAGTGAATTGTATGAAAATTACAGAAACTTTAATTAAAAACTGACATGGATATGAATGTGTTACTATTTTGAAAATTATTTCTATATCTTCTCTGCTTAGAATAGTGGATTCCACTAGACTTCACTAGACCCATTGAAGAACCCAGGGTTCCACTATTATGAAACAGAGAGAAGAAAAAAAATTGCCCTATTCACCGTCTCAATACAATGCATCATTTAACACAATAATATCCAATTCTTCTACTTATCTTTGGGATTTTCTGCTTACTATAAAAATGACATTTTCTCAGAAAATAATTTTGACAGTGTCCCCTTTTGGGGGGTAAGCAGTTTTCTTCCTGTCTTTATAATGTTATTTTGAAGTGTGGTAACTTTTACCTATATAACTGTCAGAGATAAGTTGCATCATCAGTAGTTATAAAGTAGTAATAGCCAAAGAGATGGAAATTTTGTTTTAATGTAGAAGTTCCAATTTCTGATTTCTCTACATTTTGTACTACAGCTTTCCCAGTTGGTTGCTACCAGTTCAGATTCTGATTAGATAGATAAATGTGATAATTTTATAAATACTTATATTTAATAAGTTTTTTACTTTTAAATTGCTTGCCTTCCCCAGATAGAAATATCCTTTCAATCTTCTTTATTACTCTTTTTTAACGTGGGTACATTGCCAAATATGGCTTTCTAACCCAAACCATTGATCATTTTGGAAAAGTTAAAAACACGCCTTATACTTCTTCATTGTAGGAACTGACTATTTATTTCCAGTTGTTGTTTCTTGTTTAACTAGCTATTATTCCCTTAGAAAATCTTTTCAACCCTTCCTTGTCTTTTCATAATACTGTATATCTATTGAGGACTGTTTGATGTGAGACTTTCTTAAATATTTTTGAATATTGAATGGTTCGCTCTTATCATATTCTTTGTGAAAGGCATGAGCCGTGTTGTTTCTTTTTCAGAAAGACTTGTCTTTCCATATGTTTTGTCTTTGTGAGAGCTTCTTCATTACCATCAATAATTGCCTCAATTTTTCAAACTTCTTTCTATTCATTTCAGACATAACCATGTGGTAGGATAAAGAAAATCAAGCATTCCATGGATGGAATATTCCAAGAACTGCTGGAGCCTTCCTGGATATTAAGCAGAAGAAGTTTGTAGAATTTAAAATCTAAATGAACCTGGCCTATTTCATTGTCAAAAGACATCCTGAAGATTAGCTTAGAAGGCACAAAACAATTCTTCCCCCTTGTACAATAAATACATTGACTCAATATGTGAAGGAATAATTTTAAAAAAACTTAATGATCAAGATAAGATGAATAAATCTTTTTCACTGACTGTCTTATTTTGAAGAAAAATTTCAAAATTTTGTATGATGATGTTAACAGGTTATTGCCAATCAGGAAGGTCAATTATTCTTCATAAAACCTGATAGTTGTGGTTGGTGTCTTTTTAAATGGGAAGATATTTCTCTCATTGAACAAATTATTTCATTATTTTATTGGAATCATTTGTATTCTGTTCTTGAGCCAAAATAAACAAAAGCATTAAAGGCAAAGAAATCTCCAAACAAGAAATGAAGGATTATGTGCCGATATAGTTATGTATAACAACATTAGACTATGTAAATCTGACTAATCTAGTAATGCTCTTTGCATTATTACTGCCTTTGTATCAAAATGATGATACCCAGATACCACACTGTTCACAAAAGGATATTGATGTATGTTTTAAAAATAAAAAAACTTTACAAAAAAAAAAGAAATTTCCAAACAAGGAAAAGCTTTCACAGTTACATATATTGATAATAAGTCCCTGCTCTTAGCCTTAAAATCTTAAAAGCACAGCACAACAATTAAAAAGAGGCTGTTGAGAGAGAAAAGAACATCTGACTTAGGCTCTTATTTTTACTAACCAAGTTTTAAAGTATTCCATTTGATTTAGAAAAGCTAATGGTTCTGAAGCTGTAGGAAGATCAGGATTAGGCTTTCTCATTCTATGAAAGTGAAAATACTAAATAAAATGAGCTATACAAGATCATTGCAAAGATGGCACATCGAAAAAAAAAAGAACAAGAGAAAGAGAGAGATGTCCTGTGGCTTCTAAGCGGGCACAAACGTTAAGCTAATCAGTGATGAATTAAAAGCACCTTCTCTCTCCCAAGATGTTTCTCAGTGAAACCAGTTAAATACAGATTTTAACAAAATTGAAAGCGTATTAGATGAAGATTTGTAGTTTCCAGCCCTGCGAGTAAGTGCTCCAAGCGTGATGTAATAACGAAATTGCTGCCGAATATTCCAGAGAATAATATTGTCAACTAATGGATTATAATAAAATAAAAGCTGTTATTAGGGCAAAACATTATAACTATAAAGGAAAAAAAAACCTCTGCTTTTTTATTTTATTTGCAGTACCTCCCCCTTAATGGTTTCGAGCATTTTGAAAGGTAATTTAAACAAGTACATTGTGTCCTTATTGAAACTGTTTCATCTTGCTGGCTGCTGAAAATGGCTTTAGTTCGTCTCTCTGAACAAAAGAACCCTAATAAGACAACAACAACGAGAAAAGACCACAAAAGCATAGGCTTGGTGTCATTGCAGAAAAGCAACTAAAGACAGCTTGTAAATGGTCTCTCTCTCTCTCTCTCTTTCCTTCTCCCTCCCTCTCTCTTTCTCTTTTGGATATTCTCTCATGTGTAATTAGATGAATTAAAAGGACAAAGTAGTTAATGCAACTGTTGTTGGGGAGGGGGGCAGAAACCATTTTGGGGGGGGCTGGTTCTTTTCATACATCCATTTTAGGCAAGAGCTCATGGACTCAGCAGTGCTGAGAAGAATGTGGTAAGTAAAATTAACAAGCTTAATCTGTAAGGAATCTGGCATGAGTCATAGGTGAAATGTTTCTCTAGCAACGAATAGTTAGTCATTCCTGGTATCCTTTTATATACCTAATAAAACTTACAATAAATTAACTGCATTTTAGTTTTCAGCTTCGCTCCTATTAATCAGCATTGAGATAGGTAGTCAAGTTACAATAGAAATGACTCATCTAGAGGTGCATTTCAGTTATGCAATTAAAACCTGCTGGCTTGACACTAATTAGGCCCCAGTTATTGATATCTCAAATACTGTTTTATCATTATACTTCCTATCTTTGCAAAGACAAACAAGGAGGTGGAAGGACCATTGTAGAAGATGATCAAAAAGGCAGCAGCTCAACTTACAGAACAAGTAGTATGTAAGGTTGCAGTCTGTCTTTGAGATTTTCATATGTTAGTGAGTTGAATTGTCATTAAATTGTGTTGGCTTAAAGCTACTTACTTTTTTAGTGAGATAGGATTTAGTAAATTCTGGTATAATTTGATCCAATGTGATGGTTTTAATTGGTCTCCATCCTATTTTTAATTTTAATTGGGGTTTTAAGGGGTGTGTGTGTGGAGTTTTCTTATTTTCATTAACCAGCTAACATTAATTTAATACTTTTTTAACTTTTGTATTCTCTGTGGGGTTTTAGATGAGCTGTACACCGCCCTGAGTCCCTCCGGAGAAGGGCGGTATATAAATTGAAATAATTGAAATTAATTGAATTCCCACACAATTAGACAGATTGTAAAAGAGATGCATTAAATTAAAGTTGTTTCCTAATTTTGCAAAGTATTCTTGACTTAAAAAAAATGCAGCAAAACGCCCACTAAATAGTTACTTTAGGACAGAAAGCTTTTTTAAGATGTAGATATGGGGAAAATACAGTTAGAAATAATATATTGGATAACAGTGCATTTCACTTACATAGCTATGTATTTAGTTTAGAACTCTTGCACGTCATTTATTCATCTCTCCAGCTATTGTTGATTTTGTTTAAATAGCATAATTATCAACATTCATACTTTCAATTCTTATCATATATTTTCTTCTGACTATATTGACTCTTGTGATTCCAGGTAGATAAAATATCCCTTAGGGGAGTGTATATAGATAGTCCTTGAGCCCAAAATTGATTTGCTAAGTGAGACATTTGTTAAGTGAGTCTTGCCACAGTTGTTCAGTGAATCATTGCAGTTGTTAAGTTAGTAATACAGCTGTTAAGTGAATCCGGCTTTCCCATTGACTTTGCTCATTAGAAGGTTGCAACAGATGATCACATGACCCAGGGACTCTGCAATTGTCTTAAATATGAACCAGTTGTCAAGCATCTGAATTTTGATCACGTGACTATGGGGATGCCATAATGGTTGTAAGTATGAAAAATGGTCATAAGTCAATTTTTTCAATGCTGTTGTAAGTTTGAATGGTCACTACATGAACCATTGTAAGTTGAGGACTACCTGTGTTTCCTTTTTTGCCCAGCCTGTATCAGGAATTACTAATTATCAGGACCATTCATTTTGGTTTTACATGGGTATCCTCATGGATTTCAAAAAGTCAACATGGTGGCCATTATCATGCAAATTTACATACAACCTTTCCCTGCAGACACGCTTGGGCCCTGAACTTCCAAAAGATAGACAGTCAGATATATCAAAAAGAAAAAAAGAATGGGGACATAAAAGAAAATCAAGAATTCTTAAGCATCTTTTCTTTTTTCCACAATATAGGAGAATGATTGCTGAATGACAACTGGGACAAAAGGAAAGCCAAATGGAACTGAGTTCTCCTCTGAACAGAGGCACATTTTACTCTATGATGGCTTTATTCTTTGCCCTTATAAATAAAAATAAAAAAACCAAGAGGTCAAATAAAAAAGACCTGTCAGTCATCAGTTATGCATTTCTGGTCAAATGCTAGCTTAATGTCCATAACTCAAAACAATACTTTGCCTGTTTATAAAATATGTCCTTGTTTCATTAGGGAGAAGAAATTACAAAATTAAATTCATTACATCCAATTACTGTATGATTCATCTGGCTGCTTAATGAAGCCCCACATTATGCTAACAAGATAAAGAAAAAGGATAACATTTTATGAGACTGCAGACATTTTGCATACGCCAGACAAGTAGTTGTTTTCTTCCTAAGGAGTACAAGCTACATTTATAGATGCAGACTTTCTTATCTCTAAACCAGATAATCAACAGACCTTATGGTGGCTATCTGGTGGGATTTTCTACTTAAATGACTTTGTAAAAGACAACTAAGAATGAGTTATACCAACCTTTTTTAGTGTTTGAAACAGTGGTGGGATTCAATTTTTTTTACTATCGGTTCTGTGGGTGTGGCTTGGTGGGTGTGGCATGGCTTGGTGGGTGTGGCTTGGTGGGCAAGGCAGGGGGAGGATACTATAAAATCTCCATTCCCTCCCTACTCCTGGGAGAAAGTTACTGCAAAATCCCATTCCTTCGCCACCCCGCTAACCTGCTTTCCAGCTCTGTTCTCCTGTGTAGGGCAACAAAAAAAGACCCAGCCAATCATCTGGGACTCAGAGGCAGAGAATGGGGGTAGGGACAGTCAGAGGTGGTATCTGCCGGTTCTCCGAACTACTCAAAATGTCCATTACCGGTTCTCCAGAACTGGTCAGAACTTGCTGAATATCACCTCTGGTTTGAAACCTTCCCAGCCCTTTGTAAGCCTTCTAGTAGGTGGTCCACTTCAAGGGCTTTGGTGAAATGCATTTGCTATTTGTTATTATCTTCTCAATTCTGACTTTGTATGTATTTAGAGCTATGGTGATGCAGTGGTAAAATGTAGGAATGACGACCCAGATTGTTGGGGGCAATATGCTGATTGTGTAAACTACTTAGAGAGAACTATGAAGTGCTATATAACTCTAAGTGCTATTGTGATCTTTTATTATTATTAAGGTTTGCCTTGTGCAGTCAGAATTTGCTGCTCTGTCTTTCTTCAACTTTCCTGCTAGGTCATCGTCGGGTTTTGTTGTTATTAGTTTTCCTGCTATTTTTAAAAATTTATTTACTTATTTATTTATTTATCTATTTATTTATTTATTGTACTTATATACCGCCCTATTTCCCTGACAGGACTCAGGGCGGTGCACAACCAAATTAAAATACAGAGGATAATACAAAATTAAGAACAGTTAAAAATCCAAATATAAAAGGCTGAAATTTATAAGAAGTTTAAAAGCCAAACTAGATAAAAAATCCTAAAAACCCCTAAAAACCCCTAGGCCAGACCGGCTTGATGAAATAAATAAGTTTTCAACGCGCGCCGGAAGGTCACTGACCATGTTATACTTTTTTATTTCAATTTCAATCAGAATAAAGCTGGAAGAGACCCTGGAGGTCTTCTAAGCCAACTCTCTGTTCAAGCAGGAGACCCTATACCATTTCAGAGAAATGGCTGTCCTGTCTCTTCTTAAAAACCTCCAGTGATGAAGTAACCACAACTTCAAAATGCAAGCTGTTTCCACTGGTTAATTGTTCTCATTGTTAGGAAGTTTCTCCTTAATTCCAGGTTGCTTCTCTCCTTCCATTGTTTCTTGTCTTGTTTTCTGATATTTTTGAAAATAAGTTTACCTCTTCTTTGTAGCCCCTTAAATACTGCAATACTAGTATAATGTTACCCCTAGTCCTTTTTTTCTCTAGCCATATCCAAGACCCTCAACCATTATTCATATGTTTTAATATCCAGGCATTTAATCATCCTAGTTGCTCTTTTCTGCACCTTTTCCAAAATCTCATCTTCTTTGTAATGTAGTGACCAAAACTGGGTGCAGTATTCCAGGTATGATCTTATTAAGATATTATGAAGGATACTAAGATTTCATCTGATTTTGATTCTATACTTCTGTTTATACAACCAAGGATTGTATTAGCTTTTTTGACTGTTGCTGCAGACTGCTGACCGGGCCAATTACCTACACATCGGCGGACTTGCGGGCCCTCAGAAATGTCCCCCTTTCTTTGAGGTGGCCCCCAGCCTTTCTATGGCCTACCATAAGGACAGATCCTGGGATCCTGAGAGGTGGCATAGCCAGGGCAAGTGCTGCAAGGGTTATACCCAGTTGTATTCCTTTATTTTTAATTTTTTAGTGGGGTTAGGGAGGGTGACCAGGTCGGGTTTGGGGGACAACCCATCTGAGACCAGCGCCAGACCGGGGGTTAAGCACGACTGGGAGGTTGTGGGGTCAGGGGTGGTTAGATTGAGGATGGGGGTTTGTTTCCAGGAGTAAGAGAGAGGGTTATTGGCATGGTCAATGGGAGAGGCAGGTATGGCGTTGATAAGGGGCCATATTATGTTTCGGGAACCCGCCCCCACTGTTTGTGTGCGGTGGCGCGCTCCAACCCCCAGGTCATTTCCTGTTCCCTGGGTTGTCAAATCATCGGGCCCCAGGCCTTCAGTTGATGTTGTGCAATACCAGGTCCATAGCCTGGTATTGCACAACAAAAGCCCCCCTCATTTGTGATCTGATTTTGGAGGGGAGAGCAGACCTGGCGGGTGTTACCGAAACCTGGTTGGGCCAGGAAGGGGGTGTTCCCCTGGTGGAGATGTGGCCAGCCGGGTTTCGGGTTTTTCATCAGCCGAGGGCCCAGTGGAGGGGTGCGGGGGTTGTGGTAGTAATTAGGGAAGAGCTATGTCCTAGGAAATCCACTGTCCCTCAGACGACCGGATGTGAATCCCTCTTCGTTAAGTGTGGTTCCAGGGTTCAGATGGGCCTATTAATCACATACCTGGTTCCCTGCTATGTGACATTGGCCCTGCCTGAGTTCCTGGAGGTCATAGCCGGTTTGGCAGTTGAGACCCACAGGCTTATGGTCATGGGGGATTTTACCCTGCCTTTGGCTGGCAGGACCTCGGGGATTGCTCAGGAGTTCATGGCTTCCATGACAGCCTTGGGCCTGACCCAACTAATTAGGGACCCCACTCACATTGAGGGTCACATCTTGGATCTGTTTGTTGTCTCTGAACAGTGGCAGGATGATCTAGGTATAGGCGACATTGTTGTAGAGCCCCTGTCATGGTCTTCGCTCCTTAGGCTGGACTTCCATGCCGCACCTCCTCGTCGCAGGGAGGCAGGACCGACACGGTTCTGCCCCAGGTGCCTGATGGACCCGGACAGGTTCCTGATGGAGCTTGGCCCAGTGGTCGCACACACGACTTGGTTGAGGACCTGGTGGCCACCTGGGATAGGGTGGTGGCTGGGGCCCTTGATCGGGTCGTGCCCTTGCAGCCTCTGATCCGGTGCCGATCCCAATCGGCTCCATGGTTTTCGGAGGAGCTGAGGGAGATGAAGCACCAGAAAAGACGCCTAGAGAGCAGTTGGAGGGCCACCCGCTCCAGATCTGACTGAACACTATTACTGTCCCATATTAGGACCTATTTAGTGGCGATAAGGGCGGCAAAGTGTTCTCACTTTTCCGCCCTTATTGCGTCTGCAGAAAATCGCCCAGCTGCCCTTTTTAGGGTGACCTGCTTCCTTTTAGAACTGGGAGCGTGGGAGGATCCTTTACAGGGGTGGGCTGAGGATTTTTCAAATTTTCTACAGGACAAAATCACTCAGATCCGGAATGGGTTGGGCTCTGACTGGGCAACTCTGGATGGGGGGGCAGAGGCGGAGTTTGGGGAGGTCATTTGGGGAGAGTTTGATCCTGTGACCCTCGAGGACATGGACAGGATGCTGGGTGGGCTTAATGCCACCACATGTTTACTGGATCCGTGTCCCTCCTGGCTGGTATTGGCCACTCAGGAGATGACATGAGGTTGGTTCCAGGGTATTATTAATGCCTCCTTGAGTGAGGGGTTTCTGCCTGCCACCTTGAAAGAGGTGGTAGTGAGACCCCTCCTCAAGAAACCATCCCTGGACCCAACTTTATTATCAAATTATCATCCGGGCACCAACCTTCGCTTTGTGGCGAGGGCTGTTGAGATTGTGGTGGCATGACAGCTCCCTTGGCACCTGGATGAAGCTGTCTATTTAGATCCACGCCTATCAGGTTTCAGGCCCAGGTATAGCACGGAGACGGCGTTGGTCGCATTGGTGGATGATATCTGGAGGGCCCGTGACAATGGTTGTTCCTCTGTCCTGGTCCTGTTAGATCTCTTGGCGGCTTTTGATACTGTCGACCACAGTATCTTATTGCGGCGGCTGGGAGGGTTGGAGGTGGGAGGCACTGTATTACAGTGGTTCTCCTCCTTCCTCTCCGACCGTTCGCAATTTGTGTTGGCACGGGGCAGAGATCGGCCCCGAGGCCCCTGACTTGTGGGGTACCTCAGGGGTCCATGCTCTCGCCCCTGCTGTTCAACATTTATGTGAAGCCGCTGGGAGAGATCATCCGTGGCTTTGGGGTAGAGTTTCATCAGTATGCTGATGACACTCAGTTGTACATTTCTACTCCAGGCCACCCCAATGAAACCGTGGAAGTGATGACCTGGAGGCTGTGGGGGTTGGATGAGGTGAAACAGGCTTTAGCTCAACCCGGCCAAAACTGAGTGGCTGTGCTTTCCGGCGCCCCAATACAGCCAGCTAACTCTATTGCTGGCCATGGGGGAGGAAATTCTTGCCCCCATGGAGAGGGCGTGCAATCTGGGTGTCCTCCTGGACATACGGCTGTCATTAGAAGATCATATAACGGCCGTCGCCAGGGGAGCTTTTTGTCAGGTCCGTAGGATCTACCAGTTACGGCCCTTTCTGGATCGTGATGCGCTTCGCACGGTCAAATCTGCCCTCGTTATTTCCTGCCTAGACTATTGCAATGCTCTATACATGGGGCTCTTCTTGAAGAGCATCCGGAGGCTCCAGTTGGTGCAGAGTGCAGCTGCGCGGGTGGTTTTGGGGGCTTCTTGGAGCTCCCATACTACACCACTTTTGTGCGAGCTGCATTGGCTCCCTGTGGCCTTCCGAGTTCGATTCAAGGTGCTAGTGGTTATCTTTAAAGCGCTCCATGGCTTGGGGCCTGGGTACTTATGGGACCGCCTACTGCCACCATTGGCCTCCTGTCGGCCAGTGTGCTCCCATAGGGCGGGCCTCCTTGGGGTGCCGCCGGCTGGACGATGCCGGCTGGCGGCCCCGAGGGTGCGGGCCTTCTCTGTGGGAGCACCCTCCCTCTGGAACAAATTACCCCTGGAGATGAGGACCATCCCTGACCTATTAACCTTCCGGCGCGTGGTGAAGACCCACTTATTCCACCAAGCCGATCTGGCCTAGAGGTACTTGTAGGGTTTTAATTGATTTTAATTGATTTTAAATGGGTTTTAGCTTTTTAACTCCTACAATTGTTTTATCTTTCAGCCACTTATTTAATCTTTTTAATTCCATTTTAAACATTGTATTGATGATTGTACTATTTTTATTTGGCTGTACACTGCCCTCTCCTGTTGGGAGAGGGGGCAGTATATAAAAATAAATAAATAAATAAATAAATATTTAAGTGATTGGCTACTAGGACTCCAAGGTGCCTCTCAAAAATTACTGTTTTTGAGACAGCCAAAATGTACTTGTACCTTTGGTTTTTCCTACCTAAGTGTAAAACCTTGTTTTTCTCCACATTAAATTTTATTTTGTTGGATAGGCCCCATTGTTCAAGTCTGTCAAGATCATTTTGGATCCTGAGTTTGTCTTCTGGAATATTGGCCAATTTAGTGTCATCTGCAAATTTCATGAGCTTCCCTTCTATTCCCGTATCTAGGTCATTTATGAAGATATTGTGTCTTCATAAATATGTCTCTTTTCAGTTCTTCATTTGATTTTTTTTGTAAGGCAGTTTGGTCTTTCCAGGTTGGATACCACCTGACTCTAAATTGACTCGTGCTATCATTTACTAATTTATTAATAATTTATCAAAGTGGCAAAGTTAATTTCTAATGGGTTTTCACGTGGCAGATTTAACATTTTGGTAAGATGGTAAGATGCAGGTTTATTTACTCTGAGCATAACAAACAAATAATTTAAGTTAGTTAATACAGAATAATTCTCATAGCATGTAATCTAGCAGCATATATATATGGTGATCTTGTCTGTGATAATTACAAGCACAATATCATTTACTAGTAAGCTTTAGTTAATGTTCAAGCACATTTCCTTGTCCAAACCCTTGAGTCTTGATCAGTGAACATCTGTAAAAAATCAAAATGTCTATTTAACTTTTGATCAATTCATCTTGTACTTCTCTCTCCTCAAAATTGACAATTATTTGCTTCACTAATGCTGTAAAAAACATAAGAGCTTTGCTGGATCAGATCAAATGTCTCTCGAGTCTGACCAGGTGCAACTGGGAAGTAGGACATAAAGACAAGAGTTCCACTCCGCTGTTGCCCACCACTATAAATGATAGAGACATATTGTTGCTGAATATGGAAGTTCATTTAACAATTATGGTTAATAGCTGTTGATAGATCTATTCTCCTCCATATATTTAATCACTTTTAAAAGCCAGCTAAGCTATTAGATACTATCACTGTGATTTTTGGTCATTAATTTGCACACATAGAATAGAATAGAATAGAATAGAATAGAATAGATATTTATTTATATACCGCTCCTCTCCCGAAGGACTTGGAGCGGTGTACAGCCATGCAATTAAAAACATTAAATATACAAAAATTAAAACTAAATTAAATACCCTGGCTGTAAAACAGTTAAAACCCCTACCATAAACCCTAAAATTAAAATAAAATTAAAATACCCAAATCTAAAATCAGCTCAAGCCGGCCTGGTCAAAGAGCCAGGTTTTCAAGGCACGCCTGAAGGTCCCCAGGTCCATGGCTGTACGTAACTCTGGAGGCAACCCATTCCAGAGGGCAGATGCCCCCACAGACAAGGCCCTATTCCTCGGGGTCACCAGCTGGCACATAGCTGTCGATGGGACCCGCAAGAGACCCTCCCTATGGGAGCGCACCGGACAGTGAGAGGAAACTGGCAGAATGCGATCTTGTAAATATCCTGGTCCGATGCCATGGAGCGCTTTAAAAATTAACACTAAAATCTTAAAGCACACCCGGGAGGCCACTGGCAATCAATGCAGCTCGCGCAGGAGGGGCATCACATGAGAGAACCTTGACACCCCCATAATCACCCGCGCGGCCGCATTCTGTACCAGTTGAAGCCTCCAGATGCTCCTACTCGGGAGCCTCATGTAGAGGGTGTTACAATAGTCCAGTCAGGAGGTGACCAGGGCATGAGTGACCATGCGTAAGGTATCCCGATCCAGAAAGGGCTGCATCTGGCGGATCAGGCGAACCTGATAAAACGCTGCCCTGGAGATGGCCGTAATGTGATCTTCCAGGGACAGCCATACATCCAGGAGGACACCCAGATTGCGAGCCCTCTCCGAAGGGGGCAACATCTCACCCCCAATAGCCAGCGAAGGAACTATCTGGCTATATTGGGATGCCGGAAACCACAGCCACTCAGTCTTGGAAGGGTTGAGTCGGAGCCTGTTCCCGCCCATCCAGTTCCGCACAGCCTCCAGACAACGGGACATGACCTCCATAGCATCGTTGGGGTGGCTTGGGGTGGATATATACAGCTGAGTATCATCAGCATACAGATAACACTTCACCCCAAAACCACGGATGATCTCCCCCAGCGGCTTCACATAAATGTTGAACAAGAGAGAGAAGAGGATCAACCCCTGAGGCACCCCACAATCGAGGGACCTAGAGGTGGACCTCTCCCCCCCGCCAACACAAATTGCAGGCGGTCGGAGAGGAAGGAGACGAACCACCGCAACACGGTGCCTCCAACCCCCAACCCCCCCCAACCGTCGCAATAGGATACTATGGTCGATAGTATCAAAAGCCGCTGATAGGTCTAATAGGACCAGGACAGAGGAATAACCCCTGTCACGGGCCCTCCAGAGATCATCAACCAACGCGACCAATACCATTTCAGTACTATGTCCGGGCCTGAAGCCCGATTGGAAGGGATCCAGGTATGTATCTTCCTCCAGGTACTGGGGAAGCTGACCTGCCACCACACTCTCAACAACCTTCACCACAAAGGGAAGGTTGGAGACAGGACGATAGTTGTTCAAAAGAGTTGGGTCCAGGGAGGGCTTCTTGAGGAGGGGTCGCACCACCACCATTTTCAAGGTGGTGGGCAGCAAGCCTTCCATCAAAGAAGCGTTAACAATTCCCTGGAGCCAACTCCGCATCACCTCTCTGGCGGTAGAAACCAGCCAGGAGGGGCAAGGGTCCAATAAACATATGGTGGCATTCATCCACCCCAGCAACCTGTCTATACCTTCGGCGGTCACAGGGTCAAACTCGTCCCAGATAACCATCTCAAGATTCGCCGCGGTCACCTCCTCCGGGACCTCCCAACTAGAATCCAGCCCGTCCTGAATCTGAGCGATTTTATTGTGCAGAAATCGAGAAAACTCCTCCACCCTTCCCTGCAAGAGATCCTCTGCGCTCCCAGCCCAAGCAGGGAGCGGGTTACTCTAAACAGGGCGGCGGGTCGATTTTCTGCCAATGCAATAAGGGCGGAGAAGTGAGAATGCTTCACCACCTCTATCGCCACTAGGTAGGTCCTAATATAGGACCTAACCTGTGTTCGGTCAGACTCGGCACGACTGGCCCTCCAGACACCCTCCAGCTGTCTTTTCCGGCATTTCATCTCCCTCAGCTCCTCCGTAAACCACGGAGCCGAGTGAGATCTCTGCCAGGTCAGGGGTCGCAAAGGCACAACTCGGTCCAGAGCCTCGGCAGCCAGCCTATCCCAGGCGGCTACCAAGTCTGTGGCTGAGTTATGAGCCAGAGTTTCAGGTAATGGCCCAAGGTCTGTCTGGAACCATTCAGGATCCATCAGGAGCCTGGACAGAACCATCTCCTCGGCTCTGCCTCCCTGCGATGTGGATTGGCGGTACAGAAGTCTAGTCTAAGGAGAGAATGATCAGACCATGACAAGGGTTTAACAACTATATCCCCTAGCCGATCATTCAACCATTGTCCAGAGACAAAAATCAGGTTCAGCATGTGTCCTCCCATGTGAGTGGGTCCAGAAACTAATTGGGTCAGGTCCAAGGCCATCATGAAAGCCAAGAACTCTCGGGCCACTTCAGAGGATTCACCGATTGAAGGCAAGTTGAAGTCACCCATAACTAACAGTCTGTAACATGACTAATAGTGACCCATAACTAACATGACCCATAACTAACACGTAACATGAATTACGTGTTGTATGAAATATTTTTTTAAAGCTTCTTTTATTCTGATGCAGCCACAGCAACAACAACAAAAGTCTTGTGGCCCAAAAAACTAGCAGAGGTTTGAGGAGAAATGGAGTAATGTGGACAGAGAAATTTACTGCTACTGTACAGCCTAAGTCCAACTTATTCTTACCAACCAAGAAAAAGGTGTATGGATTTTTTTCTGCTTTTCTTTTCTTTGTTTGCTTTATCCAACACATCTTCAGTCTATCATCACAGATCTTAGATGACTCAAGAAGCTCTTCACTATAAAGCTTTCCATTTAAAAAAAATGGAAATCCTGTTTCTGGGCAGTTTTCTATAGATGGATTGAGGATACTGGATCTACTAACTTCTTCTCCTTGATGGTAATTTACAATGCATGCAAAAAGGTGTAGGGTTTTTCTTTGGCTACCTCTAGTGATAGTTCTGTCTGCTGATAGAGACCTACATGTAATGTAGAGTTTCTCAACCTTAACAAATGTCAAATTGCAGGCGTCTGGACTTCAATTTCTAGAATACCCCAGAATACTGAGAAACACAAAACTTTATTTTAATGCTGTGCATTTTGTCCCTATACTCTTTCAGTGACTATTGATAAATGTTTCTCAATGTTTATTGTTTTATATAATTACTGCTTACTGATAATATTTAACATTGAGAGTGAGGGATTATTTAAATCTTAGAGTAGCAAAGTAAGATGTAAGAATGTCAGTGGTAGAAAGTAAATATTTCATTTTACTTTTAATAAACATCCAAAGGAACCTAAAATTCACAGTTATTCAATGCTGTTTTGGTTACTTCGGATCTAGGACAACTGGATGTGGCTGACTCACCCATCCTGACTTTCTCCAGTCGTCTCACACAGGCCGATTCGCTCTGGGGGAGAAGACCAGTGAGAGCCAGCTCTTGTGACTTGTCCAAGATCCGAAGTGGAGCCCATAGCTTAATGCAAACATTTAATGACTGCGAATTTTAGGTTCCTCTGAATTTGGGGAGTTTCAATTTTTAACTCTGGATGGAGTTGCACTCTCCTGGGAGACCTATTGGTCAATTTGGGGATTCTGTTCAGCTGCCCTGCTCACTATCACTCATGCTTTAGTCACCTCCTACCTTACTAAACTCTATATTAGTCACCTCCTGACTGAAAAAAATCCCCTCTAGATTGAAGCCATAGTTGGTTCAGAATGCAGGGTGATAGCCCATCATTACTTTGTCAGTTGCGCTAGCTTCCTGTAGGCTTTCAAATATAATCCAAAATGTTGCTTATCACCTCTAAAGCCCTTCATGGCTGTCAGCCCTGGAAGGAAACTGGCTCAATAGAAAGATTAGAGTTATTGAACTTATAGAAATAAACTATTGTAATAGAATCTTGCAATCCTGATTGTGCTTTACTTCTCCTACCTATTATCAGGGAGGAGCCTCTCTGAATCTCTTCTTCTTTCTGTAAGGAATGTTTCAGTGTTCTTTACTTATTTGGTTATTCTTGCCTATTTTCCTCAAGGTCAGCTCTCTGACTCTTTGGAATGGCCCAGGTGTATCATCCATCTCCAGCTATTTGGGGCCCATTCCATGAGATCTAACAGACTGGGCATGCTTCGAGTCCCTTCTATGAAACAATAACATCTAGTAGGTCTCAGGAAGCATGGTTATTTCATTGCTTTTCCAATTTGAACATTTTTCCCAAGATTAAGGTCACCCTGTTGATGTTCTGAAGGCTTTGAAAGTCTGGTTTTGCTCCTGAGCATTGGACCAGGAAGTCACACAGAGAAGGCCATTTATCTACTAGTTGGGCCTCTGGCAGCAAGGGCATCTTCAGGCGTACCTATGGATATGTTCATTGTGAGAGAGATGGTTCTGAAGATAATCTGGCTTTAAGTTGCTTAGATTTTGAAAAAGTTAATTCCAGCATCTTAATTGTTCCTGAAGTCAGTCTAAACATCGTACGATCCTTGTACATTTTACTGGTTGATTTATACTTGGTTTTCCACCAGTTATAATTTCTGGACAATTTACAAATATAACATTGTAATAACTAAGATGCAACTGAAAGTTAGTCCAAAAAGTTGAGGGATACTTGCTTTTTAAGAGGTAGTGTAGCCTCCTCAAGAACAAACTTTACCTCAATTCCAAAACCTATCTTTTTCTTAGCAATGGAGCAAACCATTTTCTCTGGATTTAACTTGAGCTTCCTCCTCCTCATTTATCACATTCCTGAAATTAGACAATATTCAATGGTAGGATTGATACTGAGTATTTAGAAGATAAGGATTCATATTGGTGAATCTCACTACAAAAATTCAGTGGCCTCCTTAAGTAGTTTGATATAATTAGTCTTTAAGCACTATCATGTCATGCCCTCAAATATATTCTTTTGAGGCCTCTGGTATTACAAAGAGTACAAATGCAAGAAACAACAATGAAATAATTTGAACTGCCATCTGGTTATGGTAGTTCATTCCCACTATTGATTTAATAAACTTAAATAGTAATTCAGAATGAATCATTACACAAAACAGCACAGGTAGTCCTTGCTGAATGACTAGAATTAAGACTGACCACTCTGTTGCTAAGCAATGTGGCTATTTAAGTGAAGCAACATGTGACCATTGGATTTGCAATTCCAGTTCCAGCATGGTCATTGAGCAAATCAACCACAGTCATTAAGTGAGACATGTAACTGCATCTTGCAATTTTACAGTTGACCTCTCTATTGACTCTGTTTGTCAGAAGTCAGAGGTGAAGCACGGAGGTAGTAAATATGACTGTATGATGAAGTAAAAGTTGCAAATGTTTGCCAGTTGCAAAGTGCCCAAAATTTGATCACATGACAATGGGAATGCTGCAATGTGAATGTGAGAACCAATTATAAAGTTACTTCTTCATTACCACTGTAAATTAGAATGGTCACTCAACAGAGCAGTGGGGTGTGAAAAAAGGTGTGTGAAAAGTGAAGACTATTTATACTTTAAATCTATGTCTGGTCACTTCTAATAGCAAGACATATTAAGCATAACTTTATTTTTAGACAGTTCTTGTAAACCAGGGGTGTCAAACTCAAGGTCCGGGGCCAGATCTGGCCCACAGGGTGCTTAGATCTGGCCCATGGGGCTGCCCTGGAAACAGAGATGCCCCAGGTGTCTCTGCCAGCGAAAACGGAGCTCCATTTTTATTGGCAGCGGGTTGCAGGAGGCCATCACAATCAAAAATGCAGCATGTGAGGGCCATGGGCTCCTGAGCTCTGTTTTTGCTGGCAGAAGGTTTCAGGAGGCTGTCTCAGCCAAAAACAGAGCTCAGGAGCCTGTTTTCACTGGCAGAGTGCTTGGGCCACCACAGGCACCCCCAACACGAGTGACGTCAAGTTGGTCATGCCCACCCTGGTCATGACCACCCTAGCCCACTGAGGTCAAACACAACCCTGATGTGGCCCCCCAAATCGAGTTTGACACCTCTGTTGTAAACTATCTTTTAAAATTGTCTTTTAGAACATCAGAACAAGATCTACTCAGAAAGACTTAATTCAGCAGCAAGAAATGTCATAATATTGGAAAGTTGAACCATATAACATTATGGCATAATATTGGAAAGCCACATCCGTAGAGTTTCTACTGTACGTTAAACTAATGCAGGAAATGCTGACAATCAGGATTTTAAAATAAATGTACCTATTTTTCTTTAAAGGAATGGAAGAAATAGCCTTTATCTTTCATAATTTGTTGTTGCTGTAGTAACAGCCCTGATATAACCTGATACATGCTGAAGAGCTAGCATATTTGGCTTTATTGTTTTGTCAAAATATTAAGAATATCAATATATCTCCATAATTCAGTGTAATACAACAAAGCAGTTTCTCGCCAGATCTAGCAAAGATTGCATTATACTTTTGAGATCAGAGGTAATGATGACAAAGTGATCTGTGTTCAATTTCGGCATTAATATCTGGCTTGGATAACGCTTGAAATATGCTCTCCAAGCTACGAGCCTTTAATATTAAGATCTTTAACCATAATTTATGTGACAGAAGATGGGGTTTAGCATAATAAAATAGAATAGGCACCTAGAATGAAGATGACTTAAAGACAATTGAAAACAAGGTAAAAATGGTAAATTATACACAACAGTAAATTTACCTTTATGGTATTACCTCATTTATTTTTGATTTGGTAGAGCATGTATTTTTCACTTTGCTACATTTGGAATTGGATATTCCTCAAATAGAATACCTCAGGTAAAAAGCTTGGACTTGGGCCTTTTTCACAGAGACAGTTTAGCTTTTTCATTGTTCAGATCTAGTTTATGATAGTTTGCAATTTATTGGCAATCACATGAAGGGGTTGGTGAACATCAGATAGGATTGATTCTATGCTCCAACAATATGGCATAGTGCAACAATGGTATAAATTAGAGCTTGCCAGCAGGTTGTAACTACAAAAATTGCACAAAAATGATCAAATTATGTTCATAAAGTCAGATGGATACAGTTCATGGTAGGACATTAGACAAATTAAGCATGCCCTACTTGTGGCAAACAGACAACAATTTACAATTTTAGACAACCTTTGTTCAATTTGAAATATTTTCTTTATATCAAGAAAATGTTATTCTCTTGTAATCTGAAGACTTAAAACAGAATATTCAATTTTTCTCAAGCATAGGGTGTATTTGGCTTTTGAAAAATGTGTTTGCAGCCATACGCCAATAACTGGGACCAAGGCAAAGATTAAATTTGATTTTGTTAATTCATATTAAAATATAATTAAAATTAAATATACAATATGATTATTCTTCAGCCATGCATTTAATACTTTCTCTCTGCTATCACAAATTTTAAAATCTGTAACAATTTGTAGAGCTCTTGGGGATGATGAACAAGACTCTCTGGGGTCAAATGCCATAGCTATGATTTAAAGTAAGTTCAGCTAGTTTAATGAACCACATCTGGTCTTTGAAATTTGCTGGTCAAAGGATAAATGGGGGAATAAGTAGGAAAGGACATACTTACCCTGTTGGAATCTCACTTGCTTCCGACTTTGTTGGGTTTCGTCCTAAATATATTACTATATATACTTCATTTTACAGTAGTAGCTTATGTGGGATCTTGAATGGATGATTGGCTGAGGAAATAATTAAACTTTTCCCCTCCTAGTCATTTCTTGGTGAGGGGAGAGGGGTTTTTTTAAAGTCAAGATTGCACATCTTGTCTGTGCAAACATAAGCCCACATAAAGGCCAGGGCTTCAATTTTATTTTTATTCATTTTTTATATTTTTATAAGTAACTCAAAGTAGCAAATGTATATAAAAGTCCTTCCTTCCCCTATTTTCCCCACAACAGTCCTATCAGGTGGGTTGAGCTGAGAGAGTGACTGGTCCCAAGGCACCCAGCTGATTTTTATGCCTAAAGTGGAACTGGAACTCACAGTCCACTAGTTTCTAGCCTTGACAACTAGATTAAATTGGCTCTATATCACACAGGATCAAGTACTATCTAGTCAGGACACCCTGAGTGGACATCATTGTGAAATACTTTTGGAAAGAACTGCTTGAAGAAGTTTTACATTTGTGGCATTGAAGGAGAGCTGTTTCCAATAGCGGGATCCTACCTTAGTTGCTACTGATTCAGTGGGTGATCACACGTGAATGGGCATGCTTGCACACTCCTAATGCACGCACCCCTAACAAGCCAATCAGCTGAGAGGATGAAGAAACAAAAAGCTAGGAGCGACGCCCCTCCCTCTCATATGTTTCAGTTTTTTATCCTCTCAGGTCTTTGTGTGAGACTTTTTTTCCTCCTCTCAGCTCCTTTCCTCTCAACTGATCGGAGGCTTTTTTTTTTTTAAACTACCGGTTCGGCTGAGCTGGTCTGAACCGGTAGCATACCACCACTGGCTGTTTCTGGGCTAAATAATTGCACTGAATGAAAATTTGGATATGTCTGGCTTTAGGTTAAGGCTAAAAGGAGGCCCTGGCATAGGGCGCCAAAGGTGAGGGGGTCACTCCAATGCCACCCTTCCTTCTGAGTCATTCAAAACATGCTAATGCTTACATTGGTAGCAGGTGGTGCCATCGGTCAATATGGCCTAGGGCACCATGTTGTCTTGAGCCACCACTGAATTCAACAACAGCAATTTGGAGCAGATGAAGGAAATTTTAAGTGCTGATGCTCTTAAAAACTGAAATTGATAGTGCTTTGGTTTCTAGGAATGTAGAGTACCTGGGAATATCCATATGATATGAGAGAATGGAATGTCCTGCCTTCTAGTCATGTGATTATTCCTGGGGAACAGAAATATGGAACTTAGAGATGATCCAAAAATAATTGCATGTAACTGTGCAGTGTTTTTAATAAGTCATTACATACAACTCTGTTTATTTGGGAAAAGGGGAAAACAGGGAGAACAAAACAAAAGCAACTGTTATAAATCATATGCATGAAGATCCATAAAGTTAGTTTGACAGAAAAAATTATCTATTTCTTGCTTGAATAGAAACTTAGGTTTCAAAACATATGTAGAGTTTCTTCTGGAAAGGATGATTTGAATGGGAATTTTCATTCCCAAATGTTGATGGGAATTTTCTTCTTCTTCTATTATTATTCTAAGAATCATCTTCTTACAATTGTATGAGAAACAGAGATTCAGACATCCTAAGGAGAAGTAAAAAGAATCAAGATGGCTGACTCAGCAGAAAATATACAAAGGCAGGACACTGATTCCACTGCAGAGATCAGTGAAGACCAGCCTCCTAAGGAAATGAAAATTATTATTCTCAAAGAAATGATCATTTTCATAATTTTTTTTTTCAAACTTCTTCACTTGAATAGTTGAATAGTAAAATGATGTGTGAAAAGCATATGTATTTTAAATATATATTTTAAATCTATGTATAAGCTAGAAGCTTCTCATACATGCTTACCTGTAGCATTTAATCATTTTTAAGAGCCATAGACAGTGCAGTGGTTACAATGGAATATTGCAGGCTAACTCTTCCCACTGCTAGCAGTTTAATCCTGGCCGGCTCAAGATTGACTAAGATTTCCATCTTTCCAAGATCAGTAAAATGAAGACCAAGATTGTTGGGGGTAATAAGCTGACTCTGTAAACCACTTAGAGAGGACTGTAAAACACTATGAAGCAGTATATGCATCTAAATGCTACTGCTATTTATATTGAACAGTAAGAATTTGTCTCACGCAATTTAATTAAACCAGATTGGCAGAAATCTAGCAATAACATATCTGCATTGGTGTCAGGTGCCACCACAATGTACCTGCCCAAGTGTTCTTTGCTTATTCAAAATCAAATACCGGTTGGGAGGGGAACAGGATTCAGGCAGGATTGACCATTAGGGCCAAGTGAGTGGGGTAGCTTAAAAATGAAAATTTAAAACAATCACGAATCATTCCTAAATGTATTATTCATTTATTTTACTTTGAATAATGGTATTCACTGAACCTTTACAAATAAATAAATAAATAACTTCATAAATCAGTCAATCCACAAACTATATTTTTCCCACCCTCTTATGCTAATATTTTTAAACAGTATACTGTTGTTGTTGTTATTATTATTATTATTTTGCATAATGCAGCATCCACATTTTTGTTCTTCCGTTAATGAAAGCTTATACAGACTACATCAGATGCTTACTCTGGATTTTTCAATCTTCTGTTTTCAAGCCATGTGTCTGGTGAAATCACTGTCTGTACTATGCAGGTCATTGTAATAAAAATGTAACCAACCAAAAGGATATTGCATTGTTGATCATATGCCATTCAATCCTGGATTTTAATCTGAGTTCCAAGTACAGAGGTATGAGAATTATTGTGAATTACAATTGCATTGTAAAGTCTGAGAATACCCACCTTCATTTAGAGGAATCTAGGAGGATGAGGTTCTTTAATTGCTTTCATTAGGATATGACAGTATGATTACATTATGCAGCCCGCCACATATGCTTCCTATTCTTTTATATTGATATAGACTATATCTATCTGAAATGCAGAATAGTAATAATTTAAGATCTTCTTGGCTCTTCAGATAGAAAAGAAAATTGCAATGCAGTTCTAAATGAAATAGAGGCTTTGCAATTGAAAATATTGTGATCTGATGTGTATCACCACACATGTGGCAATAATTTATATAACTTTATTGATTCAATTCTGCCTTTAACTCATACAGTTTAAATGCCCCCATAAGCACTGCATTTGTGTCTGATGGTATTAATCTAAAATGTGTTCATAGAAAGGAAGTGAATGGATGCAAGGAAAAATAGGGTGCAGACAGATGGCATGGAAGATTTCAGATAAGGGAGAGCTGATGAAAATTTTCTCTCCCCCATCAGCAAGTGTCTGCTAAACTGAGTCCAATCCTTCTGAAATGAAGGAACACAAAAGGGCTGGAAACTTTCTGAATCTATATAATATGTGCATATATATACACACGTACGCACATACAGGAGTTTGGTGTAGAGATTAAGGCACCAGGCTAGAAACCTGGAGATTGAGAGTTCTAGGTCTGCCTTAGGCATGAAGCCAATCAGATGACTTTGAGCCAGTCACATTCTGTCTGCCTTAGGAAAAAGGAAATGGCAAACCATTTCTGAAATCTTGCAATGAAATGGCAGGAAGTTCTCTTGGTAGTTTCCAGGATTCAACATTGCCTCAAAGGTCAGTGTATGTGTGTGTGTTTATATACTGACCTTGTTTTCCAATTAAATCTGGATATCACAAAACATTATTGTTTCCCCAGCAAGGCAAAATAAACACAAAAGAATGGAAAGACTAGCTTATTATAATAAAGGTTAATCTATTATAAACAATTAATATCTCAGGAGAGTTAACTTACTGTAAGCCACAAGCACAACCCAAAAGAAATAAATTGAATAAAATAGCATATTTAAAATTGAAAAAATTCTATTGGAGCATTCTAATTCAAATATTAATCCCAAAAGATGGGATTCAGATTTATCTTTATTTAAACTACTCATAATGAAATAAACATAATATAATTTAGTTTTAAAAAAGAGAGGGAACTGCTTACGAGTGGTTTTATAAGAAACCAAACCTGATAGAAAAGAATATATGTAGCTCAGGTTTGAATTGTGGAATTTTAGTGTTCTCTGAACCTGGTCATTTGCTTGCAGAAGTATGTTACTAGCTAACATCAGGCTCAGAAAAGACCAAGAGTCAAAATCTAATTATTTTAAAACAGTTCTATTTCTCAAACCAATTTCTAAATTTAATGGATCTTTACGTTACATATGCTTTTTAAAATAGACAAATTCAGATTTCTTCCTTTCTTGATATATTTTAATATACAAAATATTAAAAATAGTGAAAAACAAAACAAAGGCTTTATCCATATCAGAAAATGCAAGAAAGGCATCATCAGAAAGCAAACAATTGCTTCAATTCATTTCCCCATTCTCTCTTTTGTTTTAAAGAATGGTGCTCCTGTCCTTTCTTATTACAATATTTAGTATCTGAATACACACCTCCGTCATGTTTTTAAAGATAATTTTAATCTTGTCTCATTCAAAAAGTTTTTAATACCATTTATTTCTTTTTAGCTATTTTCTTTTTTCTTTTGCCATGTGTTAACAATGAGTATGTCTTTTCTTTGAGGGGAGGATATATAAAATAATGCTCTTTTATTTAATTGAATGAGATAGCTATCCTTTCTGTAACATAGTTAACCATCATAAAAGAACAGGGTCACCAAGAAAAATATATTAAAGCTCATAAAATCCCCACAAATATTCTTTTTAATGGATTCAATATAACCAAGTTTTAGAATGTCATATGCAGTGTGACGGCATTAAATAAAGACATTAAAATGTATTGAAACAATTTCTTTGAATTTTACTTTCTAAGCTAATGACTTTTACCAAGATATATTTGTATCTAGCGTAGAACGTTATAGAATTTGATTACAGCACCATCTACTGGGTATTAAATCTCTCCTTTCCCTGCCATGCCTTTTTGAATCTTTCCCTCTCTGTTGAAATAAAAAGACCTGAAAACTTTCTATAAGCATCCCCAAGTGTTTGCTGCTTGTCCACCAATCTGTCTATTTACTTACCAATCACAATATTGAAGGAACACAAAACCATTTCACATTCATAAGCTTGAAGAATCCTTCTGACTGGGATGGATTTAGAAGGCCAATTCTTGTCACACTGAAACAATGGTTTTACTACTGGTATTCCAGTGTCCATGTAATCCAGATTATGGAGCAAGTGATACTATCTGTTGACAGAAAAAATACATTGAATTACTAAGGAAGAAACAAATTAGACTGAAACCTGTTACACTATAATTTCCTTCCTTCCTTCCTTCCTTCCTTCCTTCCTTCCTTCCTTCCTTCCTTCCTTCCTTCCTTCCTTCCTTCCTTCCTTCCTTCCTTCCTTCCTTCCTTCCCTCCCTCCCTCCCTCCCTCCCTCCCCTCCTTTCATTTTCCTGGGATCACAGGTCTTGCTTTCCCATTTTGCTTTTCCTCAGATTGTATTGTCTCACACACACAATACTTGCACCACATTTATCATGCTACCTGGACTGCTAAGCCAACTGCCAGTAGCTTTTTAGTGATGCAGTAAGTGGTCTTAAATTACAAGGAGGTTTAGGATGAAGCAATCATATAAGATTTTCTGCGAATCATTCAGACCATTTTGTTCACAAGCCACTTTGCCCTAGAAAATAATAAACACCAGCAACTTTAGCCATAATTGCTACACTATTAGACTTCCCCTTTCTACTTGTTGTCTCATACTTTATCTGAGTTACCCTATAGAATATTAGAATGTAATATACTGACTAGAGACCATCCAAATAATTAAAATAATTGAACATATACATACATATCCCATTTTTCTTTTATTAGCCTTCCCCCCAATATATATATTTTTATATAGTTTGGGCGAATCAGATGTTAATTTTACATCCGGTTCGCTGAACCGTTAGTTGCAATGACTGGCTGGCCCCATCCACCATGCCCTACCCCTCCCAGGATTCTCCACAAGACCCATTTTGGATCCCAGGTAAGTGCAGGGCCTGCACGGAGGCTTGGGGAGGACGAAAAATGGGCCTCCAGGAGGCTTCTGAAGGGCAGAAATGAGCCCGGGGAGACCATTTTTCACTCACCCAGAGGTTCAAGGAAAGCCTCTGGAGCCCAGGGAGGGCAAAAACGTCCCTCCTGCTGTGGTGCAGGAGGCCAACTAGGACACACCCACCATGGCCATGCCCACCCAGCAACTGGGCAGAGTACCAGTTGCTAAATTTTTTGAAGCCCATCTCTGCCCACATGCGGCCCTCCTGAGCTCTGTTTTCACTGACAGAGGGTTATAGGAGGCCATCGCAGCCAAAAATGGAGCTCAGGAGCCATTTTCACTCACAGAGACACTGTGGACTAGTCCTTCGCTGTTTCCAGGGCAGCCCTGTGGGCCAGATCTAAACATCCTGTGGACTGGATCTGGCGCCAGGCCTTGAATTTGACACCCCTGGCCTAAATGATTATTTCCAGCTGTAGTTTTCAATGATTTTTCAAAAAGTCACCTAACTGGTCCATCTGATTCAGATATATTATGACGCTATATGTATATATGTATATGTATATATAAGGTGACCAACTTTTTTACAGTGAGAATGACACTAATAAATTGAAGAAAAAAAAACAAAGCCACTTGTGCATGGCATACTCTTGCACGCGGTGCACTCTTGCGTGCAGCGCACTCTTGCGCATGGCACACTCTTGCGCACAGTACACTCTTGCGTGCAGCACACACTCTCAAAACAATTCTCCTGTTGTGAAGTGCATGTGCCTCATAATCATGTCTCGCCGCACTGTACTGAGCCTTGATGAATCATCATGTCAAATACAAATACGTCACATCACATACAACAGATCGGATCGGCATCGATCAAATATGGAGATTTACAGATTAGTCTTCAAATATCAAAAAGGGGGACATGTAGGAGGACACTTTTTGAGGGAGGACAGAACTTACCAAAGGAGGACTGTCCTCCCTAAAGGAAGACGATTGGTCACCTTAGTATATATGCATATATATGGGTTCATGCAATATAATCCACTTACCATGAGTATACAAATAAAAAGTGGAATCAGCTTCATAAATTGAATGGTTGATATATTTTTAAGGAAAAGGGTATACACATAATTTCTTTCCAAGATTTCTATTTTGGAAATAAGTTTCCTTAAATTCAGCCAGTTACTTCTCAGTAGACATGAATAAGATTGTGTTCATGTCTACTCAAAGAGGAATGTTCTCTGCCTCTTCATTTTTATATGCAGTAATATAACTTTTGATCAGGCCTGAGATTTACACTTTAGAGTCCTTTGCTAATAATCAAAAGTATTAATGCCAACAGTAATAAGAGATGAGGCAATGATAAAAACATTTACCATTTTGTTTAAACATGTCAATCAGAAGTGAAGCAAATGCTCATTTTATTGTTTATATTATTTATCCCGTACAAAGTGTGCAATGGCTTTTTTGTCTGGCTGTGACATTTTTACTGGGAACATTTGTAGAATTTGAAAATCAAATGCTGAACTGTCACTGACTGAAAGACAGCTACTAAAATTAGCATTTTAATTCCCTATAACTATAGTGTGTTAGAGAAATACACTCTAAAATCAAATCAATTCATTTTCGAAAACAGAAGGTGACAGATTTTAACAAAAGAGAAATCTTTGACCAGGAGTATTGTAAATAGGAGATTGACAAGACGTGAGCCACATGAAACTTGCCAGCATCACCCTTGTGGCTCTCTAGTGTCCCACTGTCACAAAATCAACCAATGGAAGACGTTTGGCAGCATAAAGAGGCCTTCAATTTCCATCCTTATTTTCGCTAACCCCTGAAAATGATACATAATTGCACTCTGAAATTCAGCCATTTTAACACCATTTGGAGGAAGTATGGGACGCTTTTAACGGATGGAAATGGCAGCAGTTTGCTACCCAGAAGCTTTCTGCTCCCATTTCTACCCTTAAAAAAATCCTTCAAAAATAAATAAAAAATAAAAAGGCAAAATAAATTAGCCCCACCCCTCCTATGACATGACCACCTACCTTTTACAGTTACTTGTAGTCCTTTGGCTTCTCAAGGATATTAGTTGTTCTTGATCTTTTAAAAAAAATCCCATCCCAATATAAATATTCACATACACCTATGTACACAGAATACACAGTTGTAGCCTTAGCAGCTGCCAAATATGCTTTCCCCCTTATTAGAGAATACAAATAGAGATCCAATAATTTCTGCCAGCTTTAGAGTATGAGCACATTTTTGTTCACACACAACCAGGTTGTGGTCCTGGTAATTGTCATGAATGACTGAGTGAAATAATATCCTTTATATACTGAAACATTTTAGAATCCAAAATTACATTTCTTTTTTTACAACAATACGCAAAAAAAAAAAAAAAAAAAAAATCAGCCAGAAAAGGAGGGTGGCGATTTCCTGCATAATTAAGAAAAAAATAAAACAAAACCAGAAATTCTCATTGGGCAAACAGATATCGATACCACAGATGTTACATAGTACAGTACACCTGCCATACAGGTTAATTGATTAATTTTGTATGTGTATATGTAAATGTTTATTTATTTAAAAGATTTATATGGCTGCCTATTTTAATGGCTTACAACACTCTTAAAAACTGTTAAATAAAACAATAAGCAAAAAATTCTGCACTTTAATCATTCCCTCAGGTTGTCCTATAGCAGGCTCAGCTACCTTTCTTCTGTGCCTTCTATCCACACAACTGTCAACATTAAAAAGCAAATCTTAATTGGCTTCTGAAAGGCTATTAGATGAGAACTTAGGTCCATTGTTATTGCAGATGAGACAGACCACAAGGAGAAGAACTTCTAGGAGTAGCACGAGGTAGAGATAAGGATAGATCTTCTCACAAATATCACCAATCCCTTCATTTTGTTTATTAATTTCTTTTCTAATTATGAATCACAAATCATTTAAAAATATTTTATTTTATTTATATTACAGCTTTATGATCAGTAATCGGATCAATTTTTTTTTTTTTACTTTTTAAAAAGATGGAGGCAATGAGATTTTAGACCATTATCTTTATCTCAGCTAATTATTGTAGTTTTCAACCCCAAATTCTTAAAATATTTTATTTAAATCCATTTGAATAGCAGGTCATGTGTAAAATGTTTTTATCCTGCTTGAAGAGACATATTCTTTTTTTCCCAGTTCCATACACAAATGTGACTTTTTGTTCGCTGAAAGAAAAATGGACTGCTTCTGTCTAATGACATATTCTGTCTCATCAGGTCCAGGAGGACAGGAATGCTCTCTTAGGAAGTGCTGTTTGGTGGATCCCAGAAGAGAGCCTTTCCTACTGTAGATCTTGACATGTGAAACTTTTTCCAATTCAACTCTGTTGGATTTTTGCAAGCCATTGAAACCATTATAATGCCAACAGACATGGGCACCCTGTGTACAATACAGCCAATGCAGTAGCAATATTGAGGTGGTAGCTATAGAGATGATCACCTTGGATATGAATTTTGTCTTATGATTTTATATTGTTTTTATATTTTATTTATATTTTATATTATTATTTTATTTGTATCCTAACTTTCTTATTTTTACAAATAAGTCAAGGTGGAGTATATATCCAACACATCTTCTTTCTCCTATTTTCACCAGATCAACAACCCTGTCATTGTGCTGAGAGAGAACAACTGGCCCCAAATTACCCAGCTGACTTTCATGGCTAAGGTGGGACTTGAACTTACAGTCTCCTACTTTCTAGCTTACTGCCTTAGCCACTAGGTCAAACTGGCTGTCTTTCATATTGGTTTGCTGGTTTTACACTGTTTTTTAATTGCTTGTCAACTACCCAGATTGCATGTAAAGATTTGTATTTATATAAATGTGATGATAGATAGATAAATAGACTTATAGATATATTTTAAAATTCATGCCTTTCTGTTCATCATCAAAGTTATACCTGAAATACTTGTAAATTATCTTGTGTATTAGCTCTAAGTATCAAAATATACAGTAATTGGGATCAAGAAATAAATTGCAATAGCAATAGAACTTAAACTTATATACAGGTTCACAGTACAACCCTCTCTAAGTGGTTTAGAGAGCCAGCGTATTGCCCCCAATAATCTGGGTCTTCATTTTACTGACTTCAGATGGATGGAAAGCTGTTGTCAACCTTGAGCTGGTGAGACTTGAACTGCCAAATTGCTGGCAGCCGGCAGCTGGCAGTTGGCAGAATTAGCCTGCAGTACTGCACTCTAACCACTTTACCACCATGGCTCATCCTTGTGCTTATATCATTGGGTGCTAGATGGACCTATTTAAGCAGGGTTTTTTTTTCTTAATCTGTTAATATTTTACAAATGTGTTGGAGCAATAAACCATAGAATTTCAAGTAGAATGAAACTGGTCTTGTGGTCCTCCCCTTGGTTAGAATTAGCTGAAATGCAGTGGGAATTGTTGGAAATGTTCTCTGACTGTTTATTTTATCTCCAAATTCTCTTCATTGGTATATTTATAATGAAGTATTTTTCCAATTTTAAAAAATGATACAGATGAACTACACATATTTGATTATCTCTCACAGGAAAGAAACTTTGCCTGACTATGGATGCCCTTAAATTGCTTGGATGAACATTTTTGCCTGCCACTGACCTTTTGCTGGGAGCTACAGAACTGAATGTGTGAAAGATTCATTCCAAGATTTAATATCTCTCGCCCCACCCCCTTCAATTTTTCCAGTACTATTTTCTTAATTTTGAATTGAAATTCCGTTGCTGCAAGCAAGAACCCCATGAATGGAAGATTTGGGTAAAGGAAGCACTTTCTGATCTATATCAATATTTCTTATAGTACGTTTTTAACTATTTATCTTTTAGAAAGAATGGGAAGTCTCACTCATATATGGTGAAATGGCATGGGAGGAACACATCCTGAGTTGCAATATAAAGACTCATACTAGAGGGATCTGTATTATGTTTACCATACAGTCCTATTTCAATGACTAACAATGGCAAAAGTGTCATATATTTGTCTCCAGTTCCAAATGAAAGTTTAACCCAGCATTCTAAATACAATGCTGGTATGTGACATATACATATAAAATGAAAAATGTTCAGACATCTTTGTGTGTGACTTTAATACTCTAATGAAAGATGTTCAGAACATGAGATATGATCAACTGTCTTTCACACATATGAATTTTATTAAGCCAGTAATCCATAATGTAAAGAACTTTTTAAAAAATTTAATAAAGAGGTTATTTTATACTTAGATCTGCAAAACACTCAAACCTCCAGCACATTTCCTTGGTGAAATATCCTTCTACATGAAAATATAGACAGTTAGTTTTTTCTTCCAAAGTGAAACACTGCAAGGTCTTTCATTACTGGTTTATTATGCTTTCTGTATCTTTGCTCATTTTTCACTAGTATTGCATTAAGTATTGATATTGATTTCTTGTAAATGGTACTGAAATGGATGGCTCACAGTTTTTGTTATTGTTCTGTAGCACTTGTATGCAATTTATTATAGCTGCTGTGGAACCTACCCATGCCTGCCAGAGCTTAAATTAAATGTGCCATATTTGGCCATTGGTAGTCATCTTGGATCTAAAACTATATGGATAAAGTTAATTTTACAGTGATGTTAATTTTACAGTAATTTTACAGTGATACTACCTAACGTATGATTTCATTACGTTTAATTATGAGCATATACTGGTAGATGTACGAAATGATATATCCACTTTGAAAATATCTTAGGCTTACTCTGCAAAAGAGATTCTTCCTCTTTCCCCTCAAAAAAGCTGGCAATCTCAGCAGCTTTGGTTTCACAGAATCTCAGTTCTTACGGATTAAAATGAAACTTAAAACATGCTTTTTCTCTCTCTTGAGTTGTTCTATTTCTATCAATTGCTAGTTCTATTGACTGTCAGTTCACTTATTTTGAATTGTTTGGATAAAAAGGACAGTAGAGAATGATGGGAGGAATATTTTTCCAGTAGAATGAATATTTCCATTGGAGGCAGACTTCTGTCTCAGCATATAAATATTTGAATGCAATTGCTGGCTGGAACCCAGCTACAGCATCCCAGCACAGGCAGGAAGCATTGGGCAGCTCAGAAAAAAATAATAATTATTTTTACTGAATGCGAGGATTATTTGTTTACAGATTTTAAATATTCACAGACAAAAAGCTCACCCACTTATTTTGCAATGTATCCTCATCTTTGTAGAGTTTCTTTTTAATTTAGGGAATCTCTTAATATCTCTTCTTCCCCAAGTCCTGCTATGTCGCCCCATCATGATGGTGAAAAATGTTCCTAGAAAGGGTAAATAAAGATATCGTTTATTTTAACTATAGGATTAAGTATATACTTCCAGCATGACAGCCAATTGTCCAGCTAACACAAGCAGGAATTATATTGGATAGAGTCATACAAGAAGATGCTATAGGCAAATGTTTACTTTAATAACAACACAACAATGCTGAGAGAAGACAATGGTAAATCACATTTATATTTTATCAAAAATACCACATGCCTAGAGAAGATAAAATGATTGATGATTTAATGCTGGAATATTAGATAGCATTCAACATGTTATGGAGGAAAAACTGAGGGCCTTTCAGAGTACTAGTCATGATTGTGATGTGGCTAGATTAAAACCTTCAATTGTTGATGTTGTCTTACAAGAAAAGAAAATCTAAAACTGCAAATACAGCATCAGAATAGGAATGTAAGAAGCATAAACATGGGAAAGCACAGTACAGTGAAAGATGAAATGAATTAACTACCCATTAACATCAGTAAATCAAAATGTATTGGATTTCAGCACATTTGTTCAGAAGGTCATGCTGTTTATACTCAGAACATGAAAAACAAACCAAAAAGTATGTTCCTTTATGTGTTTATAGGACAGTATTTGGGTACAATACACTGATATCCAACTTGATTCTTCAACACTGATGTGGAGGAAGAGGTGTTTGATCAACCTTGTGATCAACTGATAGATAAGATGTGCTGCTTCTGGCTAGAAACTGAAATACTGGTAACACTAAAAAGGAGAATGTAGTTGGACTACATGGTTCAGGAAACCAACATAAAACTGGAGGATGACATCAACTTCTGCCAATAAAATTTTTTGCTAATTGTTGAGGAAACAAAACAAAAATATCAAAATAATGTATTGAAAACATGACCATAATTCTGGCAAGGAAAAGTATTATGTGGTCACTTTCTATAAAAGACTGAGGGAAAAGTAGATAAAGATTTATTTATTTATTTATTTATTTTGTCAAACAATTATTAGATAACAGGTATAAGTATAAATATGGTTATAAATACATGAAATGGAAATGGATAAGAAAAAAAGAAACTATAGGGCAGGGACAGTAGGCACATTTTGGTGCGCTTATGCATGCTCCCCATAATACAGATTAAAACCTGGCAATGATTTATAACTAGAACAATAAAAAAGAAAGAAACTGAAGGCTGCTTTTTGCTGCTCAAAAGCAAATTATTCAAACTAATACAAGGCCAGAACTGAAAAATTATAAAATGATTCAAAGTGAAGATTGATAAAATAAGTCGAAGAAACTGTAGATCATAAACTCAGCATTTCAGTAAGTTCACACAAAAAGATTATAAACAATAACTTTTGAGAATTGCCATAACAATTCATTGGAGCAATTGTAAAAATCATCATATGTCAGTAAACAAAAATTGGTGGGAACATAAAATTGCACAGATAGTAAAAAATGAACAAGTTAAAACATTGTAGGATTTTCAGATAAAAAGTGATGCAATTTTGGGAGATAATAAACCAGATTTAACTCTGGTTGAAAAAAAAGAAAGTGTGGATAATTAATGTAGCAAAAAATGAAGTTGAAAAATTGTGGCATAAACTGGTTATGACCATAGTCCCGGTGGTTATTGGTTTATTGGGTGCCACACAAAAAAAAAAATCTTGTACTTAGAAAACCTGTGCATTCACAAAATTTCCCTCTATCAATGACAAAAAATCGCATTGTTTGTATACTATTCCAAATGTACTATTCCAGTACATTACAATCTCCTAGGTTCTTGGGACAAATTCGACGCATAGGAAGACCAACACTAACTAAAGAACTAACAATGATTTCACATTGCATGTATATTTATCATAATTATTTATTTACTATTTAATTATATTTTATCCCATATTTATTATGTTAGAGATAACTCAAGCCACTGAACACACATAATGTTCCTTTTTTCATTCTATTTTCCCTGCAAAAACAAATATGTGAGATGGGTTGGGCTGAGAAAGAGTGACTGGCCCAAAATCATCCACCTGGCTTTCATCCCTAAGATGGGACTAGAACTCACAGACGTCTGGTTTCTAGGCCAGCACCTTAACCAAACAGTCACATTCACAACACATAACTGAAAATTATATAAATTTCGAGAGCAAAGCAGCTCCAGTATTTTAAGAGAACTAGATAAGATTTTTAAAAAAATACTATTAAATCTATTTTACACTTTGTAAATTGGAGATTGAACTTTGGCCATTCCCTTGCCAAAATTGGTGGTTCAGTTAGATTAAAAAAAATGGTTCAGTGTTTAAAAAAATGGAGTTGAAACTGCAAATTGTCTACTTCAGGTTTAGAGGGAAGAATGGTTAATATGCCACAGATCACTATGTCCATTCAATGTCATTCCAATCTAATTACTTTAACTGGAGATAAATAGCTAAAAATTGATTGAAAAATAGTTATCTCTTCTGAGAAGACACAAATACACACACATTTCTCAAGGCTGTTTGATATCCTTTGCGTAGCAATATGAATATGTGTGGCTTAATGTGACAATGTTGCTCTCCTTCATCCCCATGAACTCTGCCTTGAACTGTGGAGGAAACAGAGTTCACTTCACAGATAATGATGAAGTATTTGACGTTAGCACAGTGTGAAAAAAAAGATCTTCAGCATCATATGTGTTAATCTTATCTTTCAGTATTGGTGTCCTGCACCTCAGCCTCAGTGCAGGAAATTAAAGGATGAGATCCTGAAGGCAACTATTTCATGGTGCTTTAAACAAATGAACTTCTTAACATTTTACGAACCACGAGCAGATTGATTTGTTGATGACAATAGTGCCCTGAAGTATTAACTATTTGCTGACTGGAAAACAAGAAGCAAACCTATTAACTATTGCCAGCTGCTTCCGTAATTCAATAAGTAAAAGGTACAATAGTTTTTATCAGTGGACTAACAGTACGGCTTCACAGTGCTCTCTTTTTTGTGATTCAATCTATATAGAGATAGGATATCTTATAAATCCATAATCTGAAATTGCAACTTAGATTTCTATTTACCTAGGAGTAAGCCAATTGGAATTTAATTATATTTGTTTGGAGCAAACATGTATAGGATTGTTTAACTATTACTTTATATCACAACTATGGATTATTAGAATTTTATTGACATATATTTCAATTGTTTTTAAGATTCCTTAGACAGTCAGTTTCACCATGGAATTTTTTTAATGCTAACTACCCCTCTCTAGTGTTAAAGCTAAATTTATCTTCTTGATGTGTCTTGTATCTTAAAACAATTATTGTATACATTAGGCTAATTAGATAGAGGTATAATTGTTTCCTCTGGGTTTTTTCTTTAGTATTTGCAAATTTGTATCTTTTATTTTATGTATACTGAGAGCATTTGCATCAAGATAAATTCCTTGTGTGTCCAATCACACTTGGCCAATAAAGAATTCTATTCTATTGTCCATAATTACCTTTAAAAAAATCTATTGTTTTAAAGTTAACTGGCCTTTTAAAAAGTGTGAAATTTCTTCTTATTGTTCTACTAACATCTTGAAAGATTAGAATTTAATAGTCCAAATAAATTCTCACCAATTAGAAATCAATAGTACCATATTTTATTTAGGCCTGTAATCCAACACCTACATGGATACTTAGAAGAAAAACCATCCAACCATCTATGTTGTTTCAAAGTCAAATTGCGATAGAAAATGGATTAGCCATGGGCATTGGCAGGAAGGTTGTTCAATTGTGTAAGATAGAGGGTGTGGTACCACAATTGAAACACCACTTCCTTTATAATGTGTAAGACACTGTCACATATAGAAAAAGATTGGGGTTTAAATCATGATGCTGCACTTCTCATCTTGAGATTTTGAGTTCCTCTGTATAGGTACATGTATATGTGTGTGTATGAAATATAAGTGACTTCATTAAAACAACCCTGTTTTCCAAACTTCTGTGTAAACTTAAAAAACATTTGACTCCTTTAAAAAAGCATATATTAAAGTTAAACAAACTTTGTGGGAAAAAACCCTCTGTATTTAAGGATAGCAGAGAGGCACAGTGCTTTCATAAGGTTCAAAGTGTCTCCTTCAAATTGTTTTGATACGCACCAAAATACAATAAGTAGGTGTACAAACAATATTTATTGTGCACAATATTTTACTTACACAAGCATTCTTTTATTTTGCCACTTTGTATTTTTAGGCTTTTGGACTCTTTCACCTTGTCATTGTTCAACAGCTATAAAAAGGTAAGAAATGAAGCAGAAATATGATTCCAATGGAGCCATGCAACCCAGGGGTGGGATTCTACCAGTTCGCACCTATTCGCTAGGACCGGTTGTTAACATTCTAAGCAGTTCGGAGAATGGGTTGTTAGAAGAAATTACTGGCCTAATCCTGTAAGGAAGGCAGGAAGGAAACATTCTGGTGTTACTTATAGAAACTGCTTCTCTGTTAACCCTTAATACATTCTTGGCAGGACTAGACTTCCTGTCTCAGGAACTTCTCTGGAGTTTTTTTTCCTCCTTTGCTGATTATTTGCTTGTGTGGAGTGACCATTCAAAGTTACCATGGCACTGAAAAAGGTGACTTATGACTATTTTTCACACTTCAGACTGTTGCATCATCCCCACAGTCATGAGAGGCCAGGTGAGGAGATGCATGCCTCAATGTGAGTGATATTGAGTTGGCCATACTCAGACAATAACATGACCACCAAGCCATGCCCACCAACTAAGCCACGCCCACAGAACCAGTTGTTAAAAAATTTGAATCCCACCCTGAGGCAACCCTATTTAAATGACCAATTATATGCAAGCAAGAAAGTAATAGTGGCAATACCTTTTAGACTTATATATTTCCTCCCCTTTAATGTGGATCCTCATTTTACCAATCTCGCAAGGATGGAAGACTGAGTCAACCTTGAGTCGGTGAGGATCAAATTCCAGGCTGTGGGCAGCGTTTGCCTGCAATACTGCATTCTAACCACTGCACTACCAGGGCTTTTCTAATAAATGCGATCCATCTACAAAACTGCAGAAGCTTCAACTTTCCCAACTTAAAAAGAAAAAAAAAATCAAAATCCTTCAAAGGGAAGACATGCAAAAATATAACAGACCTGAAGGATATCAATAATATGCCCTATTCACATATTATGAATATACATTTGGAAAGCTTATCACCTATAACAGTGATGGCTAACCTTTTTGTCATGCATGCATGCATGCACTCATAATGCAATGCGTGTGTGAGCCCCCCACCCCCTGCGCATGTGCACAAGACACCCACCCGTGTGTGCCATGTGCCTCTGTGCATGCGCATGCATCCCCTGTGCATGGCCTGCTCCCACGCAAAAATCAACTGGCTGGTGGGAGGCGCACGTGTATGTGCAGTAGACCTGATCTGGGGCAACAGCTCACGTGCTGGCAGAGATGGCTCTGCATGCCACTTCCGGCACATGTGCCATAGGTTCGCCATCACGGCCCTATAGAATCATATTTTACCATCCTGTAGTATAGAAGGCACTTCTGCATGGCTGAAGGATTTACTGTTAAGAAAGACTGCTGGTTGAAGCAGCATGTACCTGAAAATTCATCTTTGGGCCAATAACATCTTCCTTCTGAAGGATAGAATGGAGTGCAGAAAGGAACAGACAAACGCGTGATGCAGTTACTTGTAGGAGACTTGGCAGCTAGACTGCAGGATTTTGAAACTCATAATTAGCCTTGCTAGTACTCTGAAAAAAGAAGAATTAACAACTTTAAAATCAAATCCTTTCCACATGAAATGTGTTATATTGATAATTTGCTTCTAACAAATTTGGAATCCTGGGCAAAATATTCAGTTGAGCACCTCCCGGCTTACTTCTCATTGTATCCTACAATCATGGAATTTTATTCTTTATTTCCTTTATTAACTGGCCCAGTAAATGAATGTAGAAACCAAATCCAAAATTCTGAAAAAAATTCTGGGGGCATATTTTGTTTTATTATATTTATATTTATGGCCTGAATGAAAAGTACTGATTATTTTGAATACTGAATCATAATTGGATGGGACCATCTCCATATTTGGATCATAGATAATTGCGTATATTGTTCTTTCTTAATTTCATGTAGTGATAAATTTGTCACCACTGCACCTAAGCAGATTTTCACTGCAAAAAGTAGAAAGGAAACTTTTAAAAATGAAGAGTCCATTCAAAGTAGAATACTTAAAATGGAAGAACTGAAAACCTTTTGAGATTAGATTCTAATATTAATCCTGTTTATATGTGGACTTCAGTGACAATGAACTTAGCATTATGGAATATATTTTCTTTTCTTCAATATCTAGTTAGATAGAATAATAGCAACAGCACTAGCACTTAGACTTATATGTTGCTTCACAGTGCTTTATAGTCCTCTCTATGTGGTTTACAGAGTCAGTATTGCTCCCAACAGTCTAGGTCCTCATTTTATCAACCTTGGAAGGATGGAAGATTCAGTCAACCCTGAGCCTGGTGAGATAGGCCTGACAAATTGCAGGCAGCTGCCAGTAATAGTGTATGAAATAAGATTGTTTGTATCACTAAGATTCCCAGCACATCCATGTTAATGCCTAACTTCATATTCACCTTCCATTTTGTAAGAGAAGGTAAAATATTTCTCCAAGTAGTTTTAGAAGTGAGGAAAATTCTGTTAACTGTGAAAATCTAAACAGAAAACATCCAAACAAGACATACTTCAATTATTTAAAAGGAGACGATAAGGAAGGATGTAACAATGCTAAGAGGGAAAATAGGGTGAGGCCGGGTGATGTATGGAGACCGGCATTTGGGGCTGATCATCCAAGCCAATTAAGCACATTTCCAGTGGGCAACCTGAATCATAAATAGCAGAAGTACAGGTGAACTTTAAATGCAGTGGGCTTTTGCCAAGTCTTTGAGAAAAATAATCATGAGCATTTCACCATGTTACTTGGAGTCAGATTAATCACTCACTTCTTTTAGGATGATGAGTGATTTTAAAAGAATGAAAAAGGAAGAAGTTATTTCTAAGATGAAGCATCAGTAATTCAGAATGAATCCCATCAGTACTTGGTCCTCTTGTCTTTTAAAGATCAATGTGCACTTCAGAAGAGGAAAAAAAATGATAGTAGAAAGTAAAATATGAATGAAAAATAGTCATAATACAGTCTTGACTTCTTGAGCTATCAAACAGGTATCTAAATCAAAGATCAGATTTGAAACTGAAATCTATAAAAATATATTGGTGAAAATATTGGTGAATACTGAACAATTTTATACAATATAGAGCATGTGCTATGCATGTTACTCTGATCTGATCATCTTGCTTTTCAGTTGAGTTTTCCTTGTGTATGAATGGGGTCACCAGTCAGATTATGCCATCTGATGTATCAGTAATGAATGGTCACTTAAAAGACAGCATATTAAGTAAATCAAAAGAGCAAATGAACCAAAGCATAGTCTGGATAAAACTGAATGGTACTAATAGATGTTTTTTCCCAGCCAAAGAGATGGTATTCAGTTTATTCTCTATTATATTGATTTCCATTTGCTCCAATTTTTAGCAAAAATTATGTTACCTGCATTCTCTCTCTTTCATTTTATCATTAAGCATGTAGAATTTAATTTTTTTCTTTTGTAAAGACTCCATTAGTATAATTACATACACTTCTGAGGCTGATTATTATTGCTGTTATTTTACAAGCTGTTTCTACACTTTTTCTTTCGTGTGATTTCCTTTTATTTATTGAGAAATTAATCTACCTTCTAATATATTTTCCTATAGACTTTGAACTTTCTCTTCATCCAGTCATTTTTTTCCACTCTCATTGTTTTAACCTTTTGCCTTTTCCTCCACCTCTATTTTTCCACAAGATTCATGCTTGACAGTTTCAAATAATTGTCTTTCCCCACAGGTGGTACCTCCCATTATCCTACTAACCTTCATCAATTTTTCTATTTTTCAAATAAGCAATGAAATAATCATTCAAATTGATAATACTTTATATTCCCTTGTTATGCGTACATATTAATAGATTTATATTTTAATCACATATATAAAATACGTTTTTCTCCAATAAATTTTTTGCCTAACAGTTGCTATTCCATTCATCCTTGCATCATTAAGTGACCTAACAATTTTCTCATCTCATGCCTTTTCTCCTGGATCATGTTCTTATAGAATCCTGTATATTTTTTTTTCTAAAACAAGTATTGCCATTTATGAGAGTGCAACACGCCACTATAACTATGCCTATCTGTGAAGAAGGGATGCAGTTGAAGAAATGTGCATGATCATCTCACAAATAGGAATGAATGTACCAAATAGCTTTTTAAAGTGTTACAGCTTGATTGATTGGCAGTTTGATTCATTTCAATTGACACATTGTAGAAAAAGAAGTGAAAATATTTAGGATACTTGTGAGGCTGACTAAATGTTGGAAGAAAAGTTATTGCAGTGTTATACTTCTGCCAAACAGCTTATACTGTCAGGAAATATTGATAGATTTATCCTCATTTAAAATAATCTAATATGGAATATTAACTAAACTCAAGGCAGAATTTAATAAGCATCCTGTACATCTTTCTGTTCCCCTTATCTTTGTATCTTTCTATTCATCTTCTATTGCCACCCACCCATCCATCCATCCATCCAAGGAAGAAAGGAAGGAAGGAACAAAGAGGAAAAAAGTCTAATGATATTCAGAAGCAATTTCAAATGATATAGAGCTTATCTTCTCTTTTAAAAAAAACCCACCTGAAAAATACAGTAGAACAATAAAGCAAATACTTTATTTGATGCTCTGCATTGGAAAAAATCTTTTTCTTATTGGTAATCTGAAGCCCATCATTAAGCCCAGCTCTTTGGTGCTTTCTCCCTATCCCATTCACCTAAATTATTAACATCATCCTGTTGATATATTGTCAACCTTGTACATACATTCCTTGTATATGCCTTTTACAGTAGGCTGGGATTTATAATAAAGCTTGACATATGCAGCTAATTCACCTAGACAGTCTTGTCAGTTTTAAGGTTCATAAATAATTGATACTCAGGGCTTGGAGTTCAGCTACTGTTAGTACTTCAGCTGTTAAATTTCAGCAGCATAATGGATGAATATTTGTTTATAATTTCTATACATGGACCCAATGCCTGATCCCAGGCCTCATTTACATAGGTAGATTGAGATGTTGCATTGTAATGAGCGTATGAAGATGATGAATTGTTTTGCTCAGTGCTACTGCAGTTCTGTAAATGTTTGATTAGTTTTGAATGGATTACAATTAGATTATCTGGTTCAAGGGTTAAAGTGAGCTGCTCTCTGCTCCCAAAGCTTTGGTGATCCCTTGTTGACAGATTTTAAAATTCATACAGTCATATTAATGCTACAAAAGCAAGGGATGGTCCTTGGAACAGATGTTTGGTAATTAAACATACGTTTGCAGGTTTGCAAGTTGCTCAGGAAATCTAAATCAGCATGATGTGTTTACTGTAGTTTGCAGAAATTACTGCTTCTAAAAAATAATTTAGTTTTGTCTTATCTATATCTTACCAAACTTCTGCATTCATATATGTTTTTTTTTAAATAAAGACATATTTAATTATGTCAATCGGATTATTCAACCGTGGGAATTTAAAGATTTCTGGACTTCAACTCCCAGAATTCCCCAGCCAGCCATGCTCTGGGAATTGAAGTTCACAAGTCTTAACATTGGCAAGGTTGAATACTGTGCATAGTGGGTTCTGATATGCATCTAATGGTTCACTTGAGTCTTACCACCCAGAGTTAATATTTCATGCAGGTGATTCCAATGATCTATATAGTGTTGTCCAGACGTATAACAGCTGATGTAGTTCCAATTTATATGCACAATTGATCCCTAAGAAATTTTTCTAAGCCATAATCAATGTTCAAATATTTTATTTCCAACTTTTGACTTGATTTATTTGATTTGTTGTTTTCTTTCCAGAATAGAACCTAAGGTAGCCAATCATAAAATACAAATAAAATCAAATTCATGGAAATCTAGAACCTGTTGCTTTTTGGATATGCCAAGATGTTTGGCTCTGTAATACAATCAGTGAAAGAAATGAATGAAAGAATACAGCAATGTTAGGGATAGTTCCAAGGAACAGAACAATAACAGATCAAGCAAATTAACCCATGAATGTCTGCATTATATTCAAAGAGAGAAACAATGCCATTCATACAAGTTCAAATATTGGGAAGAAATAATAAGTGTGTAGAATAAAAACAGGTCTATGATGCCAGACTTGCACTGAGGCAATTGATTTTTAATATTATGTACAGGAAGATTTTATGCCTTGGGAGGCAGAATAATGCTAGGACAATATAATTTGAGTTAGAGGAGCTTTTCTTCTTTACACACTGAAATATTTCTGGAGAGAACTATGCTTTTCCCATTTCCAAGACCTAACATTGCCATTTTGAGGCTATAAGTTTCTTCCTAAATAAAAAAAATCATAATTTTTGTACTGTATACAAAGCTGAAATTCAATAAAAATGATATTATTTGGTTTTTTTGGAAGAACAAAATAAGATTCCCTGCATGTCAATCATATTATATTATAATTATAATATTGTAGTTATGAGATATACAATGAATTTTACTTCATGAGGAATAGAAATTCATTACTTAGATGTCGATCCCTTTATGAAAAGAACAGTAATAATTTGCTCAGAGTAGAGCTACACAGAGCTCTCACAATTATGTGGCACTGTATATAATGGAGGGTCTGTGCTCTACATTTGTTCAACTTGAATTTCTGTTGCATTTATAGACCTTTTCATAATTTTGATGTATATAAGTCAATTCTACTGCAAATCTGGGTATGTAAATTTGCTTTTGCCACTGTGAAACAAAAATATTTTTTGCTGAATTTTTATAAAAGTATGTGCATACTTATATTATATGTACTATATTGAAATATACAAAATTGAAAAATGTACAGATATTAAAACATACTTACCAATAGTACACAATTAAATGGAGATAATTAAATATTCTTAAATCTTTGTCATGGCATATAACAGTACTAAGTCTTCTAGCTACCATCCCTAAAAATTAAGGTTTGGTTAATTCTTGAAATGGTATTAAAAATGACCTGAGAAAACAG